>JARACY010001820.1:0-51440 GCA_029255725.1 Scrobipalpa atriplicella
TCATAACAATAAATACCTATAAACAAATTAATGGTGACACTGTCTGGCTCGGTATAATTTATTGTTTCCTTGTGGAATTATTTATAATTACGTTAACATCTTTTATTGTTTTATTTGTTGTTATTATTGTCTGGCTCTGTTTTACTTGCGCACTGTCTCTGGATTTTTGAATTAAAATAATTTTAAATATATTGTCTGACCTGGTTTCCAAATCTGCGTCGGTGGCGACGACCCTCCATGTATCGACCTCCAGTCTTTCTATAGCTGCATGTGTCGATTCTTGTTTCAAATCATTACGAGGATTAGCTCCCACCTGTTTGTGAAAGTTTAGTTTAGTTATTGATAGTAGGTACAGTTTATAGGAACCACTTTTAAATACCATATCCATCACTGGAAAGATGAGAGAGATGGTGTGGTTCAAGCTGTCATTAGGTTCTAAACCTAGTTCCGCTGAGTCAAATGCCACTGAAAATATGAAATTTGCGCGGACCATCTGTCTCCAGTCCAGCACGTCTCCAAAAGAAGAAAATAGATGAAGCGATACAAGTTGCCTTCGGGCTTTAAATCTGGTTTCTGAGAGTTAAGATTATCCACACTTACAAAAGTAGCACTGACAGTCTGCCCTCTGGTCGCATTCTGTGGAGGTTGTTCCAGCACATCTCCGAAGTTTCTTCCTAAAGGCGCATTATCCAATACGACTGGCAGAATGAGAGAGATCGTGCGGTTCAAGTTGTCTTCAGGCTCTGGACCTGGCTCCACTGACCCACCCTGGATGAGGAAATGGCAAATGATCAGACACATTAGACAGTGATGACAAAAAGATGAAAACACAGAAATGACAAATGATCAGACACAGTAGATAGTAGTAAATATTATAAATTACTTATATTTATTTTGAGGAGTCATAAGGTTTTGCCTCTCATCTGTTTGTTGGTACTTCAATAACAGAAAAACAAGCAATTACGTACCTGTATAGCGAGCGTTGTGAATTCCCTGAATTTGTTCAAGAAGATGTCCAGAGTGTGTGGTCCGTAGATCGTTGAAGCTGCTTCGTAGCGTTGCACCTGTCGAACAACCATACATTTAGATTCAATTAGCATTGAGGATCCCTAAATTCCTGTAGTTTTCAAGGACAAAAATTACTACCTATTAAAGGGAAATACTTCTACCTGCTGATTCTTCCATGCTGGACTGGGAGTGGTAAAAAGAAAGACATAGAATGTGCCAGCTGCATCTCCTCCCGGGCATGCTGTAAAAACCAGCTAAGGGATTCGAGGGTTTCTGTGTATTGCAATTTAGGCGAAGGGCTGACAACCCGTCACTATAGCAATATACGCAATCATCTGTAATAACCCTCAGAACTTGTCAAACGTGGCGAAACAACCTTTGTTTAGGTCGTTTTTGCTCTGCCTACCCCATTAGGGATAAAGGCGTGATTATATGTATGTATGTATGTACTTCTACCTGATACTCCTCATATGTAGCCACATAATGGATGTACTCATTTGTCAGTCCAGACACAGCCACTCTTGGCTCAAAGCCGTTTGCCTCCATAACCTCCCCGACTACATCCTTAATACGTCTTCCAGACATGGTAGTAGGTTCTCCAGGTACCCCAGCTATCACGAAGTCTCCCAGCCAGATGAGGGTCGTTGAGACTATGCGAGGGTGCCAGGGAATTGGGAATGTGCCCTGGAAAACAACATCGATGATTTTTTACAATAATGCAATGGATGATCAAAGGCGACAAAAGAAATTGGTGGTTTATTATGCCTCTCCTTGGAATTATGCGCAGAATAGATAAAGGATCAACATTCCTTCTTATTTCTCCTATTTTGATGATTGGTGAACTACTAACGACCTGATGAACATTAGTGTCAGCTTAAAAGATCTCTGGCATGGTTTGCGTAATAATCACTGTCATCTTCTGATTGTAAGACCACGGCTTTGAATTTCTAATGGTTTTCTTTTTTTACAACTTTTCTGTAGGTGTTTCAATTTTAAATGCGTGGAGCAAGAGATTTCCTATATGGACTCACTATAGATGGGCGTCTAAACGGGTATAGGTATACCCAAAATTGGGTATACCGGGTGTAAGGGACAGCGTCCCGCAAACTGATAGGGGTTGCCCAGTCAACGATACTGAACACATATCACCAGGATTTTTTTTCAGGAAATGAAAAAAGAAATTTGCTTTTCCATACAAATTGTCTGATCAATGTGGTCATTTTGTATGAAAAAGCAAATTCTTATTATCATTTTCTGAAAAAAAATCCTGGTGGTAGTTGTTCAGTTTCGTTGACTGAGCAACCCCTATAAGTTTGCGGGACGCTGTCCCTTACACCCCGTATACCCGTTTAGACGCCCATCTATAGGACTCACCCTTCCAGTTGCTAAAAGTATAGGTTTAGGCGCGTGGCATTGAACGTCTTCCTCTGTTGGGTCCATCACAATACCAGTGATGGTGTCCAACAGCGGGTTATTCTGGATTGTTCCCTGAAATAGGAATCATTGGTTAGAAAGTTGTGTTTAACGTATAATTCTCCAATTCTTCTTTATCACTCGTAGATTCTAAATTCACACCTTTACCTTTAATATTCTTCTTGTCTTTTATATTTATAATTTTTTTCATTGAAGACATTATAATGATTGTAAATTATTACCTGAGTGATGTTGAGTGTGTTAGCTCCATCAATAGTTCCTGAAGCGAAACTGTATCCCATGGCGGCTACGCAACCGCTAACAGGCTCACTCTGAAATTTAAATAAAAATTATACCTACATTTATTTTACTCTGCATTTATTACTATCAACCTCGATTATGGCCTGCCCTGATAGAAACATTTTTTTTCGTCAGCGATGCATGAAACACACTAGAATTTTTTTATAATCGTGCTTATGTTGTGCTCCTAGTTTTGTGAGCCGACAGTTGACGATGTATATGCAACACATCAAGCTATCACTGAGTAGATAATCACTGCGTTTAAGCTATTTAAAAAAATGTACTAATACTCTGTTTAGACTATGCGATATACAGATTATACAGCCAACTGTTGGATATGGGCCTCCCCATTATCTGCTACTTATACTTGCAAAAAACAGGCTGATGGCCGAGCGTAGCTAGCACAGGAACACTGTTCTCCATTCGCAGGATAAATTCGGGGTCGACTTTAACGACACTGGTAGATTTTCACTTTTACTGATTTATTTTTCTTTCTTCCAGCCAGAAATCGTAGCCGGTTTCTTCGCAGCGAACCTTGGCGACGTGTCCCCGAACATTCGCGGTGCTCGCTGCGAGTTCAGTGGAGAGCAATGTGACAACCAGTTCCTAGTGTGTGGACTGGACGAGAGGTGCTACTCCTTAGGGCCGGGAGACGACATGTACCAGAGCGCTAAGATCATCGGGACTGCTGTTTATGAGGGGGCTATGGTAAGGAACACTACCTCTGTTCGACTGGCTTATGACTTTCACTACCTTATGCAGAAAAAATAATTGAAAACAGCAGTAGATAGATGTTGTTAAATCATGCCATATTTGATTGACGAAATCGTCTGCCAAAAAATCAAATTCTGCTGTCTTAAAAACGCGGAGGTATGCCTCCTACAAGGGAGCCAAAGGACGCGAGTTGCACTGGACTGGAACTGTCATCGTGAAGATTAGAAAGACGAATTTCGATTGTGACGACGACCAAAGCTATGCTAGCATACAACGACACGTCTCAGAAAACTTGTGTTTGTCCATTGCAGGAGGTTCTAAACTCTCCAGGGGAAGAACTAACAGGGGAACTAGCGGTGGTCCATCAGTTCGTCGAGATGTCAGAAGAAACCGTCGCCCGATACGACCCTGTTACGAGGACATTTAACGCGGTGAGTGATGCTGTTAAAGAGACCAAAAAGAACAAAAAAGGATGATCAAGAAGCTCTGACTGAATAGAGTTTAATTAAATTTTTATTTTAAGTCGAGATTCAAAATTTACCGAAAGAAATGCAGAGTAAAATAAATGTAGGTATAATTTTTATTTAAATTTCAGAGTGAGCCTGTTAGCGGTTGCGTAGCCGCCATGGGATACAGTTTCGCTTCAGGAACTATTGATGGAGCTAACACACTCAACATCACTCAGGTAATAATTTACAATCATTATAATGTCTTCAATGAAAAAAATTATAAATATAAAAGACAAGAAGAATATTAAAGGTAAAGGTGTGAATTTAGAATCTACGAGTGATAAAGAAGAATTGGAGAATTATACGTTAAACACAACTTTCTAACCAATGATTCCTATTTCAGGGAACAATCCAGAATAACCCGCTGTTGGACACCATCACTGGTATTGTGATGGACCCAACAGAGGAAGACGTTCAATGCCACGCGCCTAAACCTATACTTTTAGCAACTGGAAGGGTGAGTCCTATAGATGGGCGTCTAAACGGGTATACGGGGTGTAAGGGACAGCGTCCCGCAAACTTATAGGGGTTGCTCAGTCAACGAAACTGAACAACTACCACCAGGATTTTTTTTCAGAAAATGATAATAAGAATTTGCTTTTTCATACAAAATGACCACATTGATCAGACAATTTGTATGGAAAAGCAAATTTCTTTTTTCATTTCCTGAAAAAAAATCCTGGTGATATGTGTTCAGTATCGTTGACTGGGCAACCCCTATCAGTTTGCGGGACGCTGTCCCTTACACCCGGTATACCCAATTTTGGGTATACCTATACCCGTTTAGACGCCCATCTATAGTGAGTCCATATAGGAAATCTCTTGCTCCACGCATTTAAAATTGAAACACCTACAGAAAAGTTGTAAAAAAAGAAAACCATTAGAAATTCAAAGCCGTGGTCTTACAATCAGAAGATGACAGTGATTATTACGCAAACCATGCCAGAGATCTTTTAAGCTGACACTAATGTTCATCAGGTCGTTAGTAGTTCACCAATCATCAAAATAGGAGAAATAAGAAGGAATGTTGATCCTTTATCTATTCTGCGCATAATTCCAAGGAGAGGCATAATAAACCACCAATTTCTTTTGTCGCCTTTGATCATCCATTGCATTATTGTAAAAAATCATCGATGTTGTTTTCCAGGGCACATTCCCAATTCCCTGGCACCCTCGCATAGTCTCAACGACCCTCATCTGGCTGGGAGACTTCGTGATAGCTGGGGTACCTGGAGAACCTACTACCATGTCTGGAAGACGTATTAAGGATGTAGTCGGGGAGGTTATGGAGGCAAACGGCTTTGAGCCAAGAGTGGCTGTGTCTGGACTGACAAATGAGTACATCCATTATGTGGCTACATATGAGGAGTATCAGGTAGAAGTACATACATACATACATATAATCACGCCTTTATCCCTAATGGGGTAGGCAGAGCAAAAACGACCTAAACAAAGGTTGTTTCGCCACGTTTGACAAGTTCTGAGGGTTATTACAGATGATTGCGTATATTGCTATAGTGACGGGTTGTCAGCCCTTCGCCTAAATTGCAATACACAGAAACCCTCGAATCCCTTAGCTGGTTTTTACAGCATGCCCGGGAGGAGATGCAGCTGGCACATTCTATGTCTTTCTTTTTACCACTCCCAGTCCAGCATGGAAGAATCAGCAGGTAGAAGTATTTCCCTTTAATAGGTAGTAATTTTTGTCCTTGAAAACTACAGGAATTTAGGGATCCTCAATGCTAATTGAATCTAAATGTATGGTTGTTCGACAGGTGCAACGCTACGAAGCAGCTTCAACGATCTACGGACCACACACTCTGGACATCTTCTTGAACAAATTCAGGGAATTCACAACGCTCGCTATACAGGTACGTAATTGCTTGTTTTTCTGTTATTGAAGTACCAACAAACAGATGAGAGGCAAAACCTTATGACTCCTCAAAATAAATATAAGTAATTTATAATATTTACTACTATCTACTGTGTCTGATCATTTGTCATTTCTGTGTTTTCATCTTTTTGTCATCACTGTCTAATGTGTCTGATCATTTGCCATTTCCTCATCCAGGGTGGGTCAGTGGAGCCAGGTCCAGAGCCTGAAGACAACTTGAACCGCACGATCTCTCTCATTCTGCCAGTCGTATTGGATAATGCGCCTTTAGGAAGAAACTTCGGAGATGTGCTGGAACAACCTCCACAGAATGCGACCAGAGGGCAGACTGTCAGTGCTACTTTTGTAAGTGTGGATAATCTTAACTCTCAGAAACCAGATTTAAAGCCCGAAGGCAACTTGTATCGCTTCATCTATTTTCTTCTTTTGGAGACGTGCTGGACTGGAGACAGATGGTCCGCGCAAATTTCATATTTTCAGTGGCATTTGACTCAGCGGAACTAGGTTTAGAACCTAATGACAGCTTGAACCACACCATCTCTCTCATCTTTCCAGTGATGGATATGGTATTTAAAAGTGGTTCCTATAAACTGTACCTACTATCAATAACTAAACTAAACTTTCACAAACAGGTGGGAGCTAATCCTCGTAATGATTTGAAACAAGAATCGACACATGCAGCTATAGAAAGACTGGAGGTCGATACATGGAGGGTCGTCGCCACCGACGCAGATTTGGAAACCAGGTCAGACAATATATTTAAAATTATTTTAATTCAAAAATCCAGAGACAGTGCGCAAGTAAAACAGAGCCAGACAATAATAACAACAAATAAAACAATAAAAGATGTTAACGTAATTATAAATAATTCCACAAGGAAACAATAAATTATACCGAGCCAGACAGTGTCACCATTAATTTGTTTATAGGTATTTATGTTATGAACTTATGACTGTTACTTCTGTCTGTTGAGGGTAACAAACAGATAGTCAGAAGACAAAATAAATAAATAAGTATAAACATGAATTAATTGCGACGCCGCCGTCTAGCGTCTACATGAGCGCGGTATAGTTGCGATGCAAACTACTCAAAAAAAACTGTTTCTGATGAATTAATAAGCTTAATAAAAACCTGACCTTGGTAATTTCCCTCTCTAGATTCCACTGGGTCCGCCAGTCCACCCTGACCGGCACAAGTCGCGCCACGTTCGAGTGGACCGTGCCCTCCGATGCCCTGCTCGCCCCTCACCGGATCGTGTATTACGGAGCTTCCAGGAGTTTGCTCGGCGCCATCACACAGTTCACCGGAACCAGCGATAGTTTTATGATAGTCAACTAAGGAATAAATGTTTTAAGGAATCTTTGATATTTATTTCCCTTTGTTCCATCCCTCTAAGTACTATCTACTAGTCAACTGTATTTCCGGGACTAGAAGCAGCCGGTACATTCTATATATTTTTATCGCTCCCAATCCAGCATAGAAGTGAGTCGATCTAAGGTTAGCAATCTATCCCATAGCCTTTTATAATAGCAAAAGCAAAATCATGTGACGGACGGAATAAAAGATTTAACGCAGGCGTTTGATAAGACTACATTAGTTTCTAGACTGTCTTGCTTTAGCTACAAAGAATGCCATGTCGGTCGATTTATCCTATTTGGTCTCACTATACTGGTGCTAAATGACCACACAGTCAGCTATCAACACAATTTAAATCTTAGAGCAGTTGCGTTATAAGTCGTTTTGCGCTACCGCAAGGCTGAATGTTAGGACCATTTATTTTTATAATAGATCAATTTAGTTCCATTCGTAGATCTACTCACATTTTCTTTTAGTTGGTGTATTGGTGTGACTTTGAAACATGTGATTTGAGCTGAGTATTTAACTTGAATATTTCTACAATATTACTGTGATAAGGAAAAGTCATGAAAAACTAAATGAACGATTATTGAGGGTCAGCAGCGAGGTATATAGGTACTTTGAAATTCTATAATAAAATATAATCGTTATACTTTTGTATACGTCAACGCGTTACGAAAGTTTATAGACCTAAGGTCTACAAACTCTAATTAAAAATACCTAAAGGTTTTTTAAGTTCCGGCAATGCGGATTAATAGACATTTTTATTTAATTAAATTGATAGTCATTATTAATTAATTTTCTATCAATCCGTATTGCCGATATAAACACAATGGCTAAAAACAACTTAAGCTGTTTACTTATGATAAAACATTTTTCTCTTTGTTAGTCGGGGTCATAAACTTTGCCTTTGGCTCGTTAAAGATAGCACTTATCAGTTATATAACAATGTTCTGTTGTTGGCAAAGTTGGCTTGATATGCAGTTACTCATCTTGTGTGTATAGCGACGCTGTTTACTTGTTTGGTGATCAACATTTTTGTGTAATTTGTTATTATAAGGTAAGGTTTATGATATTATAGTGGATACGATAAATATTATTTCCAAAATATGTTAAACAACAAATCAAAAATTTCAACCGTAGACAGGATTTGAACCTGCGTCTTTGGAAAACCGCAAAAGGTGCAAATACACAAATAAAAAACGATAAATATTACTAATGGACAGAAAGCCGTGATGAATATTTTATTGAATTTCCAGAACAACTTGTAAAAATACTTAGTCTTGAAAAGATGGACGAACATAAATGTTTACATCTATCGATATACCGATTGATCTGTTTAGATTGTGATTGTGAGCAATTATAAAAAGATTATGAAATAAAATAACAGTAGTAAACCGAGATATTTGTAGCAAAAGTATTGTGACTTATGTATTTTACAGACAGGAGGGTTTCGAATTATATTTAAACAGTCAACACTGATAATGATTTTCTCATTTCCAAAGACAAACACACAAGATGGCAAGCAAGCCGATGACGAAGAAGATTATAAACTCTCCGGAGACATGTGTGGATGACAACCTGAGAGGGGTGGTAGCGACATATCCATCGCTGCAGCTGCATCCTAAACACAGGGTCATCACTGTTAGAAGACAGGTAAGAGCATTACTCCTTTGCCATCTGATGAATTAGAAGGTTGGGTTAAAGAAGATCATCAACTCTCCGGAAACGTGTGTGGATGACAACCTGAGAGGAGTGATGGCGACATATTAATCGCTGCAGCTGCATCCTAAACACAGGGTCATCACTGTTAGGAGGCAGGTAAGGAATTGTTGTTCAGTAACTGGAGATATTGTCATCTGTACAGTTCTGTATAGAACTTGAAACCAGGAAAGGTAGCTTAAGCTTCAAATAGGTGCGAAAAACTTGGCGGTAGAGTCATGGCATAAAGCAGACTTTAAACATATCAGTCATTCAGTCAGTTCCTTGTTACAAATCGCTGGTCCGGTGCTGACTCTTCATCTCTTTATGCATATTTTCTATTGCCATTCCAGACAGACTCCAAAAGAGTAGCAGTGCTTGGTGGAGGAGGATCAGGCCACGAGCCGTTCGCAGGAGGACTGGTGGGAGCCGGTATGCTGGACGGAGCGGTCGCTGGAGGCATCTTCGCATCACCTCCGACAGGACACGTTCTATACGCTATAGCGCAACTCTACAAGTATAATTCAGGTAGGCAGGCTTTGATGGCAATGTAAGACTCCTGTTGCTTCACGTACCTATGACGTATGAGTGATATGGACAAAATTCTACGCGACAACGACGTATTTCGTTCCCTAAACTATGTCGAAAGAAGATCCGGATAGATAGAAGAACTATGCAGAATTGGCCAGCAAAATCATCGCCGAGAATCTCGGTGCAAGACAAAGAAAGCTTAGGTGGATTCCACCGTGGAAGGTATCTAGACAAAAGCTTGCAGATAAAGAAGTCGACCAACATCTAACATTTCCTCTCTTAAACTATACGAAACTTTTAATAGCGAAGATGCGTATGTTATACGGAAACGGAACTCAAAACAGTTCGCAGCTGGAATGTGATTTAACAAAGATTCTTGTTTATAACGATTGTGTATTGTTAAACAGCGTAAAGGTTTTTTCATACGACGACTCACTGGTCACAATGGTCAAACGTATTTACTGTGAGCTACAAATGATTGCTAACGTTAATTAAAACTGAACAAATCACAGGAACAAATAAGGAAGAAGAAACCATCTCGTATGCCAGAAAAAACAATCTTTTTTTTTAAAGTTCTCCCATATTATAAAGGAAGTCAAAGAGCTTGAGCCCATGCAGCCTAGTCTTCAGTATTTTCTTCCGTCGTTCGCTTCAAAACTTAGAGCAACACGGCCTTCCGAGCGAGCGGAAGGCCGTGTTGCTCTAAGCTTCAAAAATAACGTCTTTAGTGTATTTTTTTATGATCAAATCCAGTTTAAAGTCTTTGAAGGAAGGAAGAAAGAAGAAACATTATGCAGATCTTTTCAGTGATGCAGACACGTCAAAAATGACAAAATACACTTTGTAAATAATGCGTAAATGGATAAAAATATAAAATATTTCGGAACTTTGTAAAATTACATAAATATGCTCTGGCCCTAAGTGTCGTAAAAAAACGAATCGATAAATATATTGCTCATTCATGATAAATTTTATAGTGAGAAAATCTGTAACGATGTTTGGTTTGATCGTGTGTGTTGGTGCGTTATTTTTTTATGAACCAGTACAAGGTAAAGATCTTCTCTTTTAGCTTTCTTTCTTTGTACTTAAATATTATCTTAGAGAGTTTGAACTCAGAGAACGTCTAATCAGTCAGCTAGGAAAGAATACCTACCTACCTATAATCTATTCATTGGGACAGTTTTAAATGATCTTTGACTCTTTCAGGAAAAACAACGTTACCACAACAACGAGAATATCCACAAGAAGCTTATAAAGAATTGAGATTTGTGTTTTTATACTTGGCTTGCATGTCCAAAAAGAAGGTCTTCTCTGAAGCTATAGTCGAATGCTTTGAACCTAAGTACATTCTAAGCTTGGACCACGGTGGTGGAGAATACCAAGCGCTGTCAAATAATACCCGGGCACGTCTACATGAGCTTCGAGAGTGTTTGAAGAAGATACACGCCGCAAATAAAATTCGTCAGATTAACGCTGAGCGGAAATGCTTTAACGATCATAATTTCAACGAACTTTTCGTAGATGCACTTGAAGAAGTGTTTACGAAGGATGAAGTGCGGAGATTTAAGGAGTTCTTGAACTGTCTTGATAGGTATTCGTACCCCATGTCTGACAACGATATACAAAAGTGCATAAAGGAGGATCCGATAGTGTACGAGATGTTGGAAACATTTGCACTTATGAATATGAAGAATGGCTAACATGACAATTGGGTACTTGACTGGGTAGCTTAAAAAAATCAAAACGTTTATACTTAAAACTAATGGCTAAAAATATTGTGGATTTCATTCATCATTTAAAAAAAATGCACATTTAGATTTTAATAATCGAATTAAAAGTATATAAGTTATTGATTTGATTAGTCAATATTTACTAAAATGTGACGTCATAATTTACTATTTTCATACAAAAAAGCGTTTTTGACATTTCATAAAAAGTTGCTGATTTGACTAGTTGGAAAGTAGCCAATTTACAGAGCGGGACGACGACGACGTAGTTCATTAGTAAAACGAAGATGTATTTATTAGAAAAAAAAAATAGGAACTACGTTACTACACCTTAACATTTCATTCCTATATGAATCAGGGTAAATTAATCAACATTTGATTCCTATAGAAACTATTATTATACTTAATTTGGTTTAACTATTTATGGTGTATTAAATGTACCTCGTTCCTATTTTTTCTTAAATTCTTCTGGCGAAAACTCCATTGTTTTACATTTTTCGGCGGCGTAAATCAGTTTTAAAATCAGATCGAGTTGGAATAAAGCTTTTCGCATGATTTATTGATTGGTAATAAAAATCGAGTTATATCGCTAAAATCCATCAATTATTTTGTTGTAAAATATGGATGGACGAAAATTCAAAATCAACACTTAGGTAAATGTTTGTTTTTTTTTTGGTGCGACTGCTGCAAATCCTGGCCATATTATGTAGTGAAGCGAGGTTTTCCGATTATGTAGTTCCATGAATGAACTATTTACGATATTGTGAAGGAAAATAAACATTATTTATAAGTGAGTATCGTTTTATTGAGTAATTCCCGACTTATTTTATAAATATTTTGTAATTGAACAATTAAATTCATAAAAGAAAAGTGTTTGCAGTTTAGGGTTGAGAAGATGAATAATATTATTCTAAGAACAAGAAACCTACTTCTCGTGATTGGGAGAAAGTAAATATACGGTTTTTTTCATGCTGGACTGGGAGCGATAGAAAAACATAGAATGTGCCAGCTGCATCTCCTCTCGGGCATGCTGTAAAAACCAGCTAAGGGATCTATATTGTAATTTAGGCGGTTGGCTGACAACCTATCACTACAGCAATATACAAATCTATCTTAAACAACCTTCAAAACTTGTCAGACGTGGCGGAACAACCTTTGTTTGGGTCGTTGACGTTCTGCCTACCCCATTAGGATAAAGGCGTGATTTATTTATGTATGTAACTTACACAACGGCTAAATAAATTATATTTTGTTTAATGTTGTATTTCAGGCGGAGTTATTGTTATAATTGGGAACTACACTGGAGACAGATTGAACTTCGGAAAAGCCATCGAGAAGGCGAAGATAGCTGGTATCAAGGTAAGAATAAGAACAAAATCTGAGAAATTTTGCGCTTTTGGTTGACCTCAAATAAATCGCTCTCTGGGAAACTCTCGAAGAACAGGGAGCCGATGAAATATACAGGGTGTTAATTTTATTGCGTGCCATAGCTTAAAGGGTGTTTCAGTAACGTATAAGGAGCCAATAAAAAAAAAAAAACAACTCAAAAAATCAAATAACTAAAAGCCGGTATTTATTATGATTCCAAGAGCTGCGCCTACCTCTCGATAACAGAGCGCGTGCAAGTCGCTATCATTGGTCGATGCGACTCGCGTCGCGGTTATAAGCAGGCCTGTTTCACTCCGGACTTTAGGTACGGAACCGGTTTCCTTCTAAAGCCGCCCAAATAGCCGGCCTAAAGCGGTCGGGTTGTCAATCGTCTCGGTGATACAAAGCTGCCTTCTTTACTCGTTGCCTCGCTCCGAATTTTGTCGCGCGGAATCCAACCCTACTACGTTTACTTCTCGTGTACTTGTGTGTGTGTTTTTTGCTAATTGAGCGGGCGTTGTAGGGGAGTGAAATTTCTGTATCGTTAGATACTATTTATTATTCGGTGCCCTAAGCTATGGCATGCAATTAAATCAGGGGTCTTCAACCCGCGGCCCGCGGGCCGCATGCGGCCCGTGGAGCCTTTGCTTGCGGCCCGGCGGGTCAGGCGGCAGAACTTTTAACTGACTAATTTTATTTTTATTAATTTAAATTTTTGACTAAACTGAAACTAAAAAGAAACATTCAGTCCAGCTAGTCTAGTACCTTCTCTCTCACTCTCTTAGCATCGATATCGCTAATAGAAATCGCGCAATATCGCTTAGTAATACAATAATAATACGCGCACAATAATAAGACGCGCGCGCACATTCTTCGAATTTTTTTGCTAAGTGAATTTGTTGGTAACATGTAAAAATTTCATATTATAAAAGTATTGTGTTATAATAAATTTTTTAAATAATAATTATTAAAAATATATATTTTTTCTTAAATTGCGGCCCGCCAAAAATTTTTGTATGGAAATTTGGCCCGTGGGGTTAAAAAGGTTGAAGACCACTGAATTAAATTAACACCCTGTATTGATATTTCTTCCAGGTAGAAGGACTTATTGTGGGTGAGGATGTGGCTTCCAGTCACAACAAAACTGGTGGACGAAGCATGTGTGGGGAAGTGCTGTTTTATAAGGTACCTTGCAGTTTTGTTAATTATACCGGGTGTAAGGGACAGCGTCCCGCTAACTGATAGGAGTTGCTCAGTCAATGATACTGAACACATATCACCAGGATTTTTTTTCAGGAAAAGAAAAAAATTTTTTGCTTTTCCATACAAATTGTCTGATCAATGTGGTCATTTTGTATGAAAAGGCAAATTTTTATTTTCATTTCCTGAAAAAAATTCCTGGTGGTAGTTGTTCAGTATCGTTGACTGAGCAACCCCTATAAGTTTGCGGGACGCTGTCCCTTACACCCCGTATAGGATGTAAGGAACAGTTTCCCGCAAACTGATAAGGGTTAGTTTGCTTGATAAACCTTTTTGACTTCCCCATACAAAATTATCTTCTTCATCAAACAGTTTGTATGGGAAATCCATAAATATTTTTTAATTTTTTGAACTAATTTTCTGGTGAAAGTTGTTCAGTTTCGTTGACTGATCAACCCCTAGTGGTTCGCTGGAAATTGTCCCTTACACTATACGGGGATATTTGTAACCTCCATCCTCAAACCAACAACAAATCTCTAGACATCCAATTACCGCGTTTCCAGCTATGTGCAGCGATGGCTGAGACAGGCTACGACCTGATGAAGATCAAGAGCATTGCAGCAGAAGCTAACAAAAACATGGCTACCCTTGGAGTCACTTTAACACCTTGCTCTTTGCCAGGTAAGCGGGAACTGCATACACAAATCAAGTCGTGTGAAAGACCAAACAGAACGAAAGAATACCAACCAATGTCTTGATTTTTTCCTCTGGCATGACAAAAGATGGATGGACTGCGTGAAAGATGATACGACTAGAATTGCTGTAAGGGTTGTATTTATAAAACGCTCTCAAGATTGATATGAAGAGCGATATTAAGTGCGGATTTGACAGGTCGTTTTGTACTGAAATGACATTTCTGATACGAACTCAAATTCGCTGTCACTCTTGAGAGCTGATTATTATAAATACGGGCCTAAGTGTTGAACTGACGGCTGACAGGGATGAACGAATGGAAGAAGAAACCGTACTGCACCAATGCCAAATATAAGTGCAAGCAAAAGATGATAATGGTAGCAATTCGTGGTTGCAAAATTCGCGACTTAACTAATATAAGTCCATACCTTTCTATCATGAGAGAACAGAACGTAATGGCAATAATTTTAGTCGAGATTTAGTTAAGTCGGGATGGTTACGAATCGGGTCCAATGTAATGATACTAATGATGCATACCTCTGTCTTTTAGTAGCTACCATTTGACGAAGACCTAATTTTAAATCCCAAATAAATGAAATAAGTGCAAGCGAATAACGATGATGATGATAAATGCCTCTCACTATTAGCAGCTAACATTGGTAGCAATTCGTGGTTGCAAAATACTCGACTTAACTAATATAAGTCCATACCTGTCACTTTCTGTCATGAGAGAACGAACGGGATGGCAATAATTTTAGTTGAGATTTAGTTAAGTTGGGATAACCATAAACGAATCGGGCCCATTGAAGACCTAACTTTATAATTTTGCAGGTCAACCACCTCTGTTCGAAATAGCTCATGATGAGCTGGAATTAGGAGCAGGAGTGCACGGAGAGGCTGGCATTGAGAAAATGAAGATGGGGACCGCTAAAGAAATCGTCACAATGATTCTAGATAAGGTGAGTATAATATTAACCTATAGATAAGTAGATCCGCAGTATAAATAAAGAGAACACATGAGATTTTTTGTATGGCGAAATTTTAGTTCCATCTGTCACCGCATCGAACTCTTTCTTGCCAAGCTGTACTGGTTTTAATTGTGGCTCTTCTAAACTTTTCAGGTGGTAGCCCATCTAAAGCTAAGAGCAGGCGACAGAGTAGCAGTGCAGATAGACAACTTGGGAGGCACATCGTTCTTAGAGATGAACATTGTTGCTGCTGAAGCTAAGGAATATCTAGGTAGGGTATTTTCAAATCGAAAACAATACTAAGATAAATAAAATCACACCTTTGTCGCCATTGATAAATATTGAGGGACATTTCAATGAGGATTGTTTATTGATGAAGGTGAAGGTGAATATTTGATGTTTTTATTCCAGAATGGACGTAAACAAATAATAAACACGAATAAAATCAGAAGTTGACGAAATAACTATTTTTCAGACGCCAAAAAAATCGTCGTTGAGCGCATTTTCAACGGGCACATGAAGACATCCCTAGAGATGCAAGGAATCCAAATCTGCCTGCTGCATTTAAACAAGGAATACGGAGATCTTTGGCTGGAGGCCCTGGACTTCCCGACGCAAGCTTTAGGCTGGGCGGGGGGAGCGATATCAGTGGGGAAGGGGGGAGGGCATGTGGATGACGAGAGTTTGCTACAGTCTCATAAGAGGAAGGTATGTGCAGGACCTTGTAACCATAATGGACACATGAAAACTTCTCTACAACGTGTAACAGAAAGGGTATATGCATCGAGAAATGTATGAATCTACCCATGAAACTGAACAACTTTCCCTAAGGAACATAGGTTGAAATACGAAAAAAAAAATTTGACTACCCATACTAAATACGCTATCAGCTGATGCATTTTGTATGAAAGGTCAAATTTTTTTTTTAGTTTTTCGACCTATGTTTCTTAGGAAAAGTTGTTCAGTTTCATGGGTAGATTCACACATTTCTCGATGCATATACCCTTTCTGTTACACCCTGTAGAAATACAGGGTATCCAGATTTTCTTGTTGAATTAAAACAAGGAACATAAGGACCTGTGGCTGGACAAGCCTACTGGTTTTATGACAGAACATTGGCAAATTTTTGGGGTAAACATGAAATGGAACTAGGAAAAATCAGAAATAAGGATTTGAAAATAGCATTAACATAAACTGTGCTGAACTTTATATGGGAGGACAAACATTTTATTCAATTTTCGACCCAATTTATTACTTGGGAAGAGTTGTTCAGTTTCATAGGTAGAATCCCTTCGGCTTTTAAAATAAATGTTTACTGTGTGGTCTATAGTTGACTACAGGCCCCACCCTATCAGCAAAAGAGCAAGAACTGCTCCGAGGGAGTCTACAAGCTGCAGCAGACGAGCTGGTGAAGAATGAGGTCCTACTCAACAAACTGGACTCAGGGTGTGGGGACGGTGATTGTGGCAACACACTCAAGAAGTTTGGCTTAGGTATGTATGTTATGTTAATGGAACGATGATAAAAGTATCTAGTATTTCTGATATTGTAATTTTCGGACTAAGTAAATAAACAAGTTGATACATACATACATAAAATCACGCCTGTATCCCTAATGGGGTAGGCAGAGCAAAAACGACCTAAACATAGGTTGTTACGCCACGTCTGACAAGTTTCGAAGGCTAATACAGATGATGATTATGTATATTGCTATAGTGACGGGTTGTCAGCCCATCGCCTAAATTGCAATACACTGAAACCCTCGATTCCCTTAGCTGATTTTTACAGCAGGCGCGGGAGGAGATGCAGCTGGAACATTCTACGTTTTTCTATCACTGCCAGTCCAGCATGGAAACAAGTTGATGTGTGGCTAATATACTGTGGCTTTATAACGGGTGTAAGGGACAGCGTACCGCAACAGGGGTTGCTCAGTCAACGAAACTGAAGAACTTTCACCATGAAATACTGTCCGGAAAAAAAAAAATGACTTTTCCATATAAAATTGCCACCTCGATCAGACAATTTGTATGGGAAAGACAATTTTTTTTTTTCTGAAAAAATTTCCTGGTGAAAGTTGTTCAGTTTTGTTGACCTACAGTCTCCGGTATAGAAATGTACCTACCCCTTTAGCGCTCAGCTTATTATTATTTATTATTATAAGAGTCAGGTTTAATATAATTATTTTCAGCGCTCCAATCATACTTGAAGACAGCCTCTTTGGAATACCCGTCTAACGTTCTATGGGACTTGTCTGAAATAGCTGAGACTGATATGGGTGGCACTTCCGGCGGAATATACAGTCTGGGGTTGTCGGCAGCTTCCCTGGCTGTTGCTAGGTAAGATTTTTAATTTTTCTATTATAAAACTTTGCGTTCAAAATGAATATTCAAAAGAAGATTATTAGAAGAAGATTATTATAAGATTATTAATAAGAGAATATTCAAAATGAATATTCTCTTTCATTTGGCGATTTATTTTAATTTTAGTGGCAAATCTAACAATGTTGCGCTTTGGCTATCAGCGTGGGAAAGTGCTATGCAAGCGATCAGCAAATACGGAGGTGCGGAGCCCGGAGACAGAACTATGGTATGTATGTTTTTATAGATGTGTTTGCACTCACAGTGCTATATTATTTCTAAATAATATTAAAAATAACAAATCAAATTTTTTTGAAAAAAATACGCGGGTTCAAATCCTGTCGCCGGTTGAAATTTTTGATGTTATTTTTAATATTATTTATGGTATGTTTGTGTTTGAAATACTGCCGAAAAATTTCATAAATAATGTACCAAACGCCGTTTTTATTACGCCGGCAATTGTTTTGGTGTATTGCCTTACGCAAAATGTCCCCTTACTTATTCTACAAATTACACGTAATAGACGTGATGACATCTTTCTTACATAGGTAATTAGTTAATCTAATTATTATTTCAAGTTGGACACTCTGCATTCAGCGGCAGGAATGTACAAACAGAATTTGACCGGCGACTTCAAAACATTACTGAAGAAGACTAGCGACGCGGCCGACAACGGGGCCAAAGCTACGGCCAAGATGACTGCCAAGTAAGTAACGGAGCATTCAAGGCCGAATTTAGTAGAATTTAGAATTGTAACTACATATAAAAACATTATTACGAAAACTTTTATGTAAAATCACGTAGTACATACATGTTAGCTGTGTTATGTTCCAAGTTAACACAGAGTGTTGTAGTGCACAAATAATTAAATTGCCGCATCTGATGGATTGTAGACACTGCCCTAAGACCTGCAGGGCTATGATGCGCACTGTAGACTTCGATTTGTCTACACTCGTTGCAAACTTCACTATTATTAATGCCATGTCCTTTACCGTTGTGAAGTGCGCAACGAAAGAGATAATGTGTAGACAAAACGAAGTCTACAGTGCGCATCGTAGCCACCCTGCACGCTACAAGATCTGTACGATGCTACGGATAATGCAGTTGCTGTGGCAGAGCACTGGTCTAAGTCAATTGAACCATCGACACGACAGAAGAAGAAAAAGAACTAATTAAAAATACTGTAACAAGAGAACCGTTCTGTTTACGTGATATTGGTAGCAATTCGTAGTTGCCAAAATCTCGACTTAACTAATTTCAGTCTATACCTGTCATTTTCTATCTTGGGAGAACAGAAGGGGCGGCAACAATTGGGTACTTGACTGGGTAGCTTAAAAAATTCAAAACGTTTATACTTAAAACTGATGGCTAAAAATATTGTGGATTTCATTCATCATTAAAAAAAAATGCACATTTAGATTTTAATAATCGAATTAAAAGTATATAAGTTATTGATTTGAGTAGTCAATATTTACTAAAATGTGACGTCATAACTCACTATTTTCATACAAAAAGCGTTTTTGACATTTCATTAAAATTTGCTGATTTGACTAGTTGGAAAGTACTTAACTTAGCCAATTGTAGTCAAGATTTAGTTAAGTTGTTCCCTCCACGAATCGAAAGCATTGCATGTGCATTTTTTTGGCATTGGGTATGTGCGTAAAATCTATGCATTTGTTAATTTCAGAGCCGGTCGAGCGTCGTACGTAGCGAGCGGATACACGCACGATGAAGACGCGGGTGCGCGCGCGGCTGCTATATGGCTGCGAGCGATCATAGACTATATCGCTAATAAATATTAGAACTACATTCCGCTGTTTTATTTCCCGAGACTAGTAAAATAAATCTTACTATAGCCTTCTATAGCGATCTAATGCAATAATATTTGAACTGTACTGTTTTATGTATGTTTAGAGACTTATATAGAAATTAGTGTGAGTTGAGTATAGTTATTTTTTGAAGCTCTGAACTTTGATGAGGTTATTTTATTATACTATCACTGCAATAGTAACTATAGCTAAGAACATTTTTATATCCTTCATCGAAGTTCGTTTTTAAGCTCAATGTAAAACAAAGTATGAATTTCAGGTCCTTCTTTGATCCCATAAATAACACCAAAAAACAAAAAAAATGTTGTAATCTCTAATTAGTAATTTTAATGTAAAGATTTCATATTATTTATCATCTAAAATAAGTAAATAAAAGATATAACTTTGAACAAAATAATTGTTTTTAATAATCACAGTGGTAGCGTCTGGTCTAAAACAACTATATTTTAATAAAATACTACTCATAAAATTATTGTTACTGTATAAATGTAAACTGTTTATGTGACTTTTACGGTTAAAATAACCATTGATAATAATTTATTCCGTTTATTATTGTGCTGAGATTCTAAAGATTTAGTATTATTTATTTTTAAATTACACAATTTTATAATCTTAGAGTTTATTATTACACTCGAAATACTTTTTCATTTTATACTTTACGCATAATTCAATTAATTATGTATAATGCTTTTAATTATTATTTTAAACGTAATAAAAAATTCGACCCTCAAATAATATTAATTCGTAAAATCAATACATATCTTCGTTTAACATAATCTATAGGTATATTAGTGCATTACTATAATCTGAATTTAAATGATTACGAAACCATAAACATCTGGAAAATTCTCTTTGGAAGACAAGTCAGTATTGCACATGCACTATTTTATTTTAAGTCCAGATGAGAGAACTGCATAATAAACTATACCTACGTTTTACTAAAAAAAGAGAAATCATAATCAGAGAACTATTTAATAAGGTATATGCATGACTTTTTTTTTTATTAGTTCGAATTGTTGTCACCATACAAAAATAAATGTGAAAGAATTTTCACAAAATACTCATTCACAAGTGCTTCGCTCTTGTGAGCTTTTAGCTTGGATCGGAACGGGTCCAACTCTTTAGGAGCAGCCGTTAAGCAGGATCTCCGTAAATTGGTCCTCCCCACAGGGGAGACCTTTCTGTTTTTTTTGTATATAAGTTCAGATATCTTGTCAAACAAAGTATGAACAAAGACTCATGGCATGATCATAGCAGTAAGTAAAATAAAACAAACTTACCGCAACAGTCACACAAGCAGTACTAGTAATTATTGTATAGTTATTGTATGGATATTGGTCTGTCTCTATATGGTAGTAGTGTGTATGGCGTTGTTAGAAGTC
Source organism: Scrobipalpa atriplicella (assembly GCA_029255725.1). Taxonomy (NCBI): domain Eukaryota; kingdom Metazoa; phylum Arthropoda; class Insecta; order Lepidoptera; family Gelechiidae; genus Scrobipalpa; species Scrobipalpa atriplicella. The sequence goes on from JARACY010001820.1 coordinate 20,951, forward strand.
CCACTCTGTGCTCTTCTCTATCTCCATCTCTGATAGCTTCTCTTCTAGAAGGAGCGCCGACATGTCATCTGGAAGAAAGGAAAAGGTAATTTTTTGTTATTCTTTTTGTATAGAAGTACAAAATCTTCTTTATGGCGTGAAGACTACTTGTCAGAACCATTAATGTACTATTCCAAGTTGGTCTGCACGCAGCAGCAGCAAAGAATACACGAAAAACTGTAAGATGATCGCTGTGACAGATGCTACTCATAAAGGAAAAAAAAAAGCATCTGTCACAGCGATCATCTTAGTTTTTCGTGTATACCTGCTGTTGCTGCGAGCCTTATGTTTATTGTACAATAATACATACATACATATATAAAATCACGCCTTTATCCCTAATGGGGTAGGAAGAGCGAAAACGACTGAAAGGTCATTCCGCCACGTCTGACAAGTTTTGAGAGATGGTCATGTGTATTGCTATAGTGACAGGTTGTCAGCCCACCGCCTAAATTGCAATACATTAAAACCCTCGAATCCCTTAGCTGGTTTTTACAGCATGCCCGGGAAGAGATGCAACTGGCACATTCTATGTTTTTCTATCACTCCCAGTCCAGCATGAAAGGCATTTGTACATTAATAATGGAATGAATTGAACTCTTGCTTACTAGCCGCCGTCACAAGCCGTAAAAACCGCTAATTTACACAATGAACCGCGCTAACTCGCCCGGCGGCAAGGTCGACGACCGTGCCGGCGGCATTGGTATATCGGTTCTTACGCGCACAAATTCACTAAATCTTGACTTAAATGATCACCTGTCATTGTCTATCCTGAGAGAACAGAAAGGGACGGCAACAATTTTGGCTAAGATTTAGATGTCATGCTCTACACGAATCGATAGCAATGTTATGTAGAAGGCATAAGTCTGGGTTTACGGTGATACGTCGATCAAAAGTTGCGGTTTGTGTTTTTTTTTAATGTATGTGGAAAGAGCAAGGGGCGGTATTTTTGACTTTTTTTTTTAGGTTAAGTTTTTTTTCATGGGAAATGATCTGATCACATCCAAGTGGCCAGATGCAGAATAGCAAGTATCATTATACTTGTACGTAGTATATTATAACATTACTCCATGGTTTCGTTATACATACTGGGGTCTGGTTTGATGGGCTTGACGCGTCCTATGAGGCTGGGCAGGAAGTCAGTCTTGCGGATCTGCTTGAAGAAAGGATGATTTAGGAGAGTCGTCGCCGTTGGCCGCTTTTCTGCGTCCCTACAAACAAATGAATACATGTAAAAACAGAAAAAAATGGTGTGGTGAGTTTTAGAATAGCATCACAACATCTCATCTCGCGCTTTGCGGACCCAACATTACCACTCACATTGAAGGTATGGTGGTACCTACTGAATTGTAAAAGCCAACTTCGAAATATATCCTGAAAATAAGTCAGCATTGTGCATATTCGTGAATTAGAAAACAAATATATGAACAGTACTGCGCGTGCTACAGAGTCGAGTGGCAGCGCTCAAGCGGTATATGTTTGCTCAGCCCCTCTGGTGGCTAGGACCTAAGTTATTATTACATCATTAGTCTACATGAACCTTGGAACCTACCTCTGCAGCGCCATCTCGCTGAGATGGTGAAAGGTATCTGACAATTTCCTAGCCGTATACACCTGTCGCAGCCGCGACACGGCATCCGCGCTGTCGCCTACGCCACTGTCTGTGTTGTACATACCTGAAAGAAATAAAACAGATCATTATGTAACATTATTGTCATCCCTTTCTGTTCTCTCATGATAGAAAATGACAGGTATATTAGTTAAGGCATGTCATTCTACCCGCACCATAAGTACCACTTACTATTAATTTCATTCTCATCCAACCCCGTCTCAGGAAATGTAGAACAGTCCAACAGCTGTGGTCTACTTCCTCGTACTTTCTCAGTGAACATAAGTGTGGTAGGTACGTCTGCAAATGGCACCGCGCCGTTAGCCAACTCGCAGCAGAGCACACCCAGGGAATAGATGTCTGAGCGCTCGTCGTAGCCTTTTAGATTCTGGAAGTGGTAGAGATAGAAATTATTGTTATTAAGAGCGTAAAATGTCCCACTGCAGGGCAAAATTCTTCTTCCCCAAAGATTAGATTTTTAGTATATAGGTATAACAAATAAGAGAAAGGGATTATAGGGCAGTATATGAACAGGCAACAGCACCACAGGCTTGAAATAAGTTTTGCTAAACAGTGCAATGAAGACTTGGAACAAATTGCCGATATATGAAAATCTGTAACATTTTTTATACCTGTAACTACAAATAAAGATTCTGATTCAGACTAGGCAAACATTTTATGTACTCAAATTGCAAGGATTGTTAATCTGGGTTTAACATAGTGTATTATTGCAATTATGTATTGTTTCTCAAAGTAATAATTCTTCGCTGGCCCTTTCTTACAATACCTGTTCTAATAGCTCTGGGCTGAGCCACATTAAGTTAGCGTTGTCATGGTCAGGTGGGGGAAGGTTGTGAAGCTGCTTCTGTCTTCGACCGCGCACCATGAGGCTGCCAGCGCTGCGGAGTCCTGAGACACGTACACTGCCATTTGAAGACAGAAGGACATGGCTGGCGCGAATACTCCTGAAACAATTAGATGAAGATGGATTTCTTAATTCCTGATGATCATATCTAAAAAGTTTTTGATGATTACAATGAAAATTTTGTACATTACAGAACCTTTTATGATACATTTTACAATAATACTGTACCTCATTTATGTACATAAACTTACCTATGGATATAAAGCTGCTTATGTAAATACTGCAAGGCTTGTAAGACGTCCCTCAATATCATGGCACAGGCAAGTTCAGGCAGACCCTCAGGGAAATACTGGTCGAGTATGTCGCGGCAAGAGCCCAGGTTCATCAAAGGAGACACCACATAGAGTTCTCGGCCGTGGACGAAGGAAGTGAGGTACGGAAGAATGTTCTGATGTTGGAGCTCTTTGCGTGTTTGGATGTCTTGCTAGAAAAAGAACCAGTAATACTGTAGAGCCTTGGTAGAGCCACATTAGCAAGTAAAATTATTCAAATATAAAAATTTTATTCAGAACTTTGCACAACAAATTAAAAGTAGGCAGCAGGTATCACAGTAAGTAGGACCACGAGCAAGCTAATAAAATAAATTGGGCTTACTAGCCGAGAAGCACAAAATTTTCCATGAGAGCTAAGTAAACAAACCTTTACCTGAATTAAAGTGGCGTTCTCCTTAGTCTTGTCCACAAAATACCTTTTTATAGCCACATTGGACTTGTCAGGCTTGTATACCGCCGAGTAGACCACAGCCACCCCTCCGCAACATTCAGTTATTATAGAGGTCAGCTGGTAATCGCTAATATCTGGACTCAACATTGCGACGAACAGAATACAAAGATAGACAACAAAAAACTAAGAACACCAATCAATAATTGCGCCCAAACTAAAAGAACATGATGCCAATATATTAGAAGACCTATAAGTAGTTTAGCACACAACAGAACGAATAATATTCAATAAATAATCAACAAAATATATCAGATGTTTTCATTTTTGACGAATTGACAGAAAGAAGTTAAACCCCTATTAGACCATGCGATATCAAGACAGACTTACTAAGACTTAGCATAGTGTAATAGGACTTAGCAAGTTAGTCTGTCTAATTAGACCGATCGAGTGGATTCGGCCGTGCTTACTTGCTTACTTGCTTGACATCGCGTGGTGTAATAAGACTTAGCACGCTTAGACCGCTCAGTCAGCGCTCATCCGCCGCACAGGACAGACGTCTGTATTTTGATTATATGGAGTAATTAATTTCAAAAGATGTTCAAAGTTAGCAACTCCTACTCTAAAGAGTCAGATGGTTCCAAAACACTCAATATTTGCATATTTGATAATTTTTCCCGCAGCAGTAAATACTTCTTTACCCATATTCTTCTTTTGTTTTTTTAATATTTATTCATACTAATAGTCGCGGTAAGAGCTACGGCAATTTTCTGGTATTTCTAAAGTTTTCCCATGACTCTTACGACAACCGTCGCTGACAGAGTCCGCCTTGCAAATGAGTTAGCATGCGGTATTCAGCACAGTGTAATAGCGAGCTTGTCTAATTAGACTGTTAGACTGTCTTAGTAAGACTGTCTTGATATCGCATGGTCTAATAGAGGCTTTAAGTTTTTAATCAATTGTCCCTCTCATGAGACGCATACCAACATAGCCTATACGGCCTCTTGTTTGGTGAAATAAAAACTTATGGCTTTTGGTTTATTATTTGTACAATTTTTATTAAACCCATTAAATGCCCTTACACTATACCTAAATTTTAACAGATATTTACACGGACATAAAAACTTCGTAAGTAATTTTTCTATTTTACGACACGTCAGTAAAACCCTTCATTAACGTTTCCTTTCCCGCGCAATATTTGTGACGTTTTTGCAAGTAGTGGTCACGATTTTCGTAAGATGGCGCTTTCAACAACTTGCTATTTACATGGGCGGGAAACTAAATATCAAGACGAGCTAAGGGTTTAAATTTTCAAAATAAAATTAGTTGTTGAGATCGTCCTGACTACTGCTCCTGACTGACTGAGTAGTTGAGTAATCGTCCGTCGCGCGTTTTAGAAAAACTTATTGCGGTAGTAGTAAAATTCGGAACAATACAATCTTTGATGATCATTGATCTTGATGAGGAAGAATGCCTGATGCAGCCATAGGATGTAGCTCGTAAAATTTTGCATTGCACATTATATTATCTAGTGTGTGAAGTTTTACTTTAAAAATTTTATTAGCTTACAAAGCTGAAAGAAATATTTCAGAAAAAAAAGTTGAAACTAAAATGTTATAAACGTGGATGTATGAGATTTAAAATCTACCGACTATAAGAAGGAAAAAAACCGTTTAAAAAAATTAAAATGTAAACAAACAAAAACAATGGTGAAATTGGTGAAAACGGGGAAGTTGCATGTATTTCTTATTTATTTTGTAAATATGAGTGGAAATTGTAAATTTAAGATGTTAAGCGATTTAATATGCCTGCCGCCATCCAGAAATAAATACAGTAAGTCTTAAGTAAACTAACCTTTTGTGCTAAAGTAGGATTCTTCTTTACAATGAGCAAAAGTGCAAAACTCTGACTGAACTAATCTGATGGATTTATAGTAGTCAAAACACAGACAAAACTCAATCAGCCGTGGCACTCTATGTAGGAGGCTCTCATCAGGTAGTTCGATCGGTATACACACGCCGCAGGTGGCATAAGCCGCAGAAAGAAACGAGCAATCCGCACAAAACCCAGTAGCATCCTTAACTCCAAGCGCTAAGTAACCTTATGCCGCGCGCGGTTCTCGCGGCATGACGCCGGCTGCCGGCGGCACTGTATGCCATGTCGCGAAGTTACTTGTCTAGCTAAGTCAATCCTAAATTAACCATAAGAGCGAGGTACCTACTGTTCTCGCGCGTCCCTACCCACCGGTTCTTACCCTACACAACACTACATCCTAGTGATCCTAGCACTCCTAATATGGAGTCAAAGCGATAATTCGTTTAGTTAGCTGGACCAAGGATAGCTGGACTACTAGTATAGTATTATATTATCTGTGGCTGGACATATCAACAGTATGAATTGGTCAGCTTGGTGCTGAAAAAAATAATTCACGCGGCACCACGACAAAAAATTTGTATAGGTACCTACCTGCATTTTTGTAGACCCCTGCCAAGCTAAATCAGCATCAGTCTGGCTACAGGAAATTTTTCTACAAACAATTTTTGCGTTTTGCAATGCAATGCGACGATAGTAGTCCTCCCAACCGCTTTTCGGTGATGGCGATGGCGGCCAATCTCTCAGAGATCGGCCAACTGTGCGGGACTAGTTTTTAGTGCCCAAGTGTTTGCGCAACACACAAGTGCACTGTCTTTTACTTCAATCTCTTATTCTGATGGGACAGATTGACTGACAAGACCAGAGAGAAATCAGGACCGACTATTTTATTTAGATGCCTATCCAACAGCATGAATCATGTTACTTTTCGGACAATCAGGTGTTCAGCTTGCGATGTCCTAACCAAACTAAAACACAAAGTCATTGTCCTCCGCCGGGAATCGAACCCGGGATCGCCCATGGCTCGGACCACAAGACCACGGAGGCAACGCAATGTGACTACGATGATACAAGCAAAATTAAGTATCTTTCTGCTTGCATTGCACTATACAAATTATTCTCTCGTGTCCTGTAGAGTCAAGATGTACAGCAGGACAAAGCCCCCTCTAGAGTTTCCGATCCTATCTGATTTATCAGACGATACGGACAATGTGTGGCGCAAACATGCGACAATCGGATGTCTGATTATGATTACGCACCAAAAAACCACACGCACCAACAAACCTGAACGAATTGTCTAAATTATGCGTGTTTTCGCAATATTCCAAGAGTTTTTGCGACAATTCGAATTATCATAATCATCCTACGACAAAGGGTAGAAAGCCTTGTTTTCGTCCGGCCGTAGCGTCGTAGCGCGTAGACGGTCCGTAGGCACTCTACTCTCTCTGCTACGCCGTAGCGAGCGTAGCCTACTTGGTTACGTGCTAAGTTACGGGGACGACGTGAAGAGTGGCCGACTGGCCTTTCGGGGAAATTGACTTTCATGAAAGTGGTCGTTTCAGCGAAATGGCCGATAGATGAAATGGCCGTTCGTAGGAAGTGGACGTTTGTAACAAATGGACGTTCGGTGCCGTTCACTAAGTTCGACAGAAAGAGTAGTTTAGTTTAAAGATATGTAACATTTTATTGTGATCTTTCTTAGGGATACTTGTTGGTCAACTTAGTAACTGTTCTGATGTAAATTCTGATGTAACTGTTCTGGGCAAAAGTGTATTCATTCACTGACCTTCCAAAAGGTACTTAAGACTTACTTTCATTTTCATTAATGTTTAATCATTTAACCAAGCTTAAATGAAAGTTAATTTAGAACCAGATAATTAAACCAGTTAATTTATAGCAGGGCGGAGATAGAGACAAGTAATATGAACACACAAAAATAGTCCTATCCCTCTCCTATTAGTAGTTCCAGAGCCATTTTAAAGATTTGTAGCGATTGCTGACGTCTGTAAACGAAGCGCGGCGTCTTCTCAACGCGGAAGCTGTTATAAATTATGGAAACGTGTATATTTTTTTACAATTTGTAAAGTAATTTGCGAAATATAAGTACGAGTATGAAGAGGTTCAGGATTTGTAAACTTGGTATGGAGAAGCAAAGTTTGCACACGAAAAAACGCTGAAAAATACAGCCCGCCCAAAAAATCTCAGCCATCATACATACGCGGATGGTATGCAAAATTTTCTATCCACTCAATAAAAAGCCGTAATTCCTATATATACGCAGGCGGCGACCGCATCTCGAATACGCTTTATACGCGATGTACTCACTGCTATATAAAACCGGGGAGAGAGCCAAATTCTAAATATAAAGTCGGGCGAAAGCAGCCGAGCGCCGCCGAGCAGCCCGCCCGCCTCAGTCCATCGCTAACTGCCGCTTCGGCATTCCCAAAATCATCGCAACCGACCGCGCGGTAACGAAACGTTCACTTGGTAAGGGCACTAAACGGCAAATCAAAATTCAAATTCCGAATTTGGAAACGCGCCCGTGAATGCAAACAGTGAAACACAATTGTCGGCGAACCGTGGAAAAGTGTTAAGTGTGTGGTGTTCCTTTGAGCGTTTTTCCGTGTTACCGGTAATGTAGCTGACATAGTTTTAGTTTTCCGACTTTTTTATCTGTCAGGGATTTAGCGCTTTACTAACTTTGGATTTAGATGTGCAGATAAGCACGTGCTGGAGCGCGGGCGAGTATTGAGTTTCAATATGTCTGCCTGCTCCAGAATTAATTTCTCGTCAGTGCTGCCTGGTTTTGATTAGTGGCTTATATTTTTGCGTGGAATTTCCTTGACATCGTTTGCTGCCGGAGTTTTTTCTAACCTCAACTTTCTGGTGTGTGTGACGTGGGTAATACAGTGGCTTTTGGTTTGTTGTTGAAGGTGTTCAAGGTGCATATAAGTGACAATCCTGCAGTGATAGAGCCTGCATTGCACCGCTGCTTTCCCGCTCTCCTTAAGGCTGCGTCTAGACTTTGCGGAGGCTGCTCTTATTGATCTTGTGTTTTTCCGCTTCATCTTGCTCTATCGTCATAGTTTAGATTTTGAGTGTGGGTAGATTTTAACTGAACTTCTATTTTGAATTATGTTTTCTGCAATACCTCTAGTTTAGGTACTTTACTTAATCATAACATAACTCACATCTCAAATTTAATTGTAGGTAATTGAGTAAAGGTTACGTTTATTTATTTTCTGCTGAAATTATTGTGCAATCAGGCAGGGGTTAAAAATGTGGAAATTTTAATTATTTTCGTATTTAAACTATTTATGATATCAATTTATTGATATAATACGTTAATTTATTATAGTCACAAATCTTTGATTGATTCTTTTAAGACTTGATTTAAAGCTTCTACGATTTATGAAGCTTTGATGCGAGCGTGATTAACATCATTCTCATGTTTGGTACTTTCATAAAGTATGCTTGCATAAACTTCCGTGAATATTGCTCTAATAAGAAAGTTGATAGCACGCAAGCAAACGATTTCATATTCCATCCGTCCCCTATCTTCCAGTCACGACAGTTTTTCATCGTCCTTAGTTACTTCCGGAAGTATAAACATTTGAAGCTAATGTTGGGGTAGCTATGTTTAAAGATTGTTTTATTCTAATATTTCGAATGTTGTGACAGCAAATTTTTCTCGTCCTTACTTACTTCCGGAAGTATAAATATTTTAAGCTAATGTTGGGGTAGTGTGGGGTAGCATAGTCTAAACATTCTATCTTGTTAAGTGTAAGTCTAAATATTTGTTTGATTCTAATATTTCTAACCTTCATTATTTCTTCATCCTTACTTGACTTACCTACATCCGAAAGTCTATATTTGAAGTTAATGTTGTTAAGTCTTAACGTTTGATTCTATTTAAACTTTCTACCAGTGAATGATATCCGCATTTCACAATCACAACTCAATCGACTGTTTTCTTTCTATGTTTATTGCCTTTTGTCTGTCAATCACATCATCATCTTTAATGCAGTCTGATGCATTATTGATTTTGATCTTTTGGGTCAAATTATGATTTACAAAGTTCTTTTGATTCCATTTTTATGGAATTATCATTAATGAAATATCAATGATTGATTTATTGAGCAATAAATATACCTAGGTTTAATTCCTGATATTGAATAAATTTATAAGTAGCTTTTTTTACAGTATCATCCAGATACGAACAGATTATGTGGTCTAGTTTTAAAAGGAAATATAAAGAAAACTCCTTCCTTCCACGGTTGCTACGCAGATATAGATAATCGTCAAACCAGTTAATATTCAAATTTGTTTGATACATAAATTGAACCGGAATCAATATGTTTTGTTTATAAACATTGCGTTAATAAAAGCTCTATACAAACAGTGAAGGTTTTTGAACTCTATTTAATGATGCGTAAAATATCAGACATGTTGGATAATAGGTACTTAAGATGCAGCAATTTGATGTTTGTCGTGAAGAAGGATGCGTTGCGTTGGCATGACACTCGCGTTTTTGCACTTGTGTTAAATATACTGTAATGAAATGTTGCGACTAATAAAGTTACTGCTGAGCGTAATTTTTCCTGAAGTTAGTGTGAATTGATGTCAATTTTCCGTGAGTAATAGTCGCTCTTGGCAATACCATTTCTGTTAGCGTATATTCTTTCAATGGGGTTTGATTTGCAATTTATGATCTCAACTCTGTTAGTACCTAATAGTACCTATTGGTTTGAGTAATAGATAGTTCAGGTCATTTTACAATTTCACCTTCATATACATACACATACACAACCTTCTCCATATAATGTTAATTTTAACAAGAAAACATTTTGTAACAATATTTTTTTTAAACTGTGATGTGATGGATCTACGCTTCTGTTATCTTTGACCTATGTCTGAAAAAAGTTTCTTCGGACCTTTAAGTAGTTTTGCACCTTCCCACGATATATCACTGGTCAAGGATGCATGGCCGTCTCCATTATTAAAAGCTTTTATTTAACTTGCATTGTAACTAGCTAACTAATTTTTAACATGTGAAGGTTCCGACTAGGGATGTATAGAGTTTGCGCGTACGCGTTTGTTTTTGCAATTGCTATATTGTTGCTGTTTGTTTTAACCATTTTTATCGTATCACCATGTTTAGTAGGCGCATTAAAAAATAGTAAACAAAGAGACACTAAATTCTTTGTTAAAGTTCAATTCCATGTATGAACTTTTGAACAGACTATAAAATTAGAGAATATGAATTTGTAATTAAGATGTTTAAACACTTCCTATGTAGATATAAGATACTTCGCTTTTGAGTATTCTAGGATTTTAGATTCATGAATTAAAGATAGTTATAACTAAAATAGGTAGAACTAAAATAGGTAGAACAACTAAATTTTCATACTGTTGTATTTCTAAGAATGATGTGTACACCTATAATTGTCTTTTAAATTAGTTATTTTAAGTTATGATATAAGCCTAATGTAATGTTTAATTGAAAAGATGTTGGTGTTCCTATTTACAATAAAATAAAAATAAATAAGATAGTTCAGCTTTACAAGCTGCATTACCAAAATAATTTGGTTCATTGACAACATCAATTTTTATTTGCGAATCAGCAAACGATAGTTTTCCTATCTCCAGAACGTCCCTAGTTGTAGATAGTTCGTTCTCAGAAGTTCCAAAGCTTCAGTTAGCGTGACGCTGTCTGGCGTTAAGCCAAATTAAAACCGATGCGTTCAGATACGTTACTTGTCGCTGCTAGAAAAAAAACTACGTCTAGATTTGCTAATTCCAGGATCACAGTTCGATGTTCTTGATGTTCTAAGCCTTAATATACTTTGACACTGCGTCTGGAAGGTATCATACCTAAAATGTTGATGCTAGCTAACTTATACTAAGTTACATTGGAGGATAAACCCTTTGACTTTGAGGCTATTATAACTTATAAGTACAGTTTAAAATTTGAATACCTTGCTACCGTATATTTATGCAAACTTTCTCTAGTAACGTTATCGTTATATCTATTTTCTTTTACGTTTTGTATTTTTTCTTTCCATTCATGGCCCAACAGTTCGATAAGTTCGCAGTACTTTTTTTTGTTTGCTGCTCGTTGGTCGTAAACTAGACAAACAATTCCTGCAAAGTTGTTGAAACTTCGTCTTTGTTGTACGGGCGTAGTGTGTCCTAGAGTGAATGAACTCTATTATTTCCTTGAGATAGCTTCAACTCAACATTCTTGAAGAATACTTTCTCAACATAACTTTCTGAACTGTTTCCGACTATGCAACGATCTATAAAATATACAAAAAATGGATATATCTGGTACTGGTTCTTCACCATCACCACCACCTAAAAAGATCTGAACATAACATTTTTTCATAATATTAGTTTAAATACTATATTCGCTTTTAGCTACTTCATGGTTTAAATTTTGCAAGGGATGCAAAAGAAAAAAAAAACAACTATAAAAGTGTCGAAGATTTATGTAGATGTGTCAGTCAATAATAGTAACCGGAGTCAATAGCTCGGTCTATCGGCTCTAAAATTAGCATTGCTAGCTGCAGATTTGGATGATATAATCGACGATTATAGATCGCAGAACTCCAGTAGAACAGCCTGTGATGGATGACTAAACAACAGTTTTTCATTTCTGGAAGACGGTGTTGTGTGGGACGATACTGAAAGAGGTTTCCATCTGGAACTGCGAATTCGTTAGATGTAGAGATGTCTAAGAGAAACATGTGACTTAAGATTTTGCGAGGGATCTAGCAAATCTTTGTAATGATTTACAACAAGCAAAAGATTACAAAGGCAATAAAACGATTATACAGATCATGTAGGTGTAAAATTCTTCTGTAAATACTTTTTAAAATTAGAGTTCGCTATTTTGAATGTTTTCTGTTTTGAAAGCATCGGCTCGCAACATTTCTTCATCAATTGCTTGTTGTTCTTTAGAAATGAGCTAAGAGCCTGTGATTGGTTCTATTTCAGCTTTTTCATTAGTTAGTTGGTCCCACGCAACCGCCTACAATGATTTTAAAATACTCTTTATTATGACTACCTATTTGCTATTCCCACTCATCCATTTTGTTCATTTATTTATTATTCTGTCCATATTGTATGCATTCTTTGGTTTTTATCAAACTTGTTGATAACCTTAACATTCGAAGTCACTACACTAGGTTAATATTATAATGTTTTTCATTTTCATCCAAGTCACCTGTCTCGCTGTTCATCATGATTACAGCTATCAGTTTGGCATGGGTGTAATTTTTTTCCAGTCCTGTTTGCAAGCTGATGTCGAATTATATAATGGGTCTTCACGCTGGCACGGTTGGAGGACAGCCAGGCAGAGGCATTGCCCAAAGAGTAGATTTTTTGCTAGACTTGTGATCGTCTGGCTGGCCGCCATTTTGACGCCATTTTCTAAAAGGGTCGTTGACTACATAGTGTACAGCTTTATTGTTGGGTAATTTATCGATTGCTTTAAAATAGCCTGGCTTAGTGTAATTTTTGTTCTGTGCGTTAGTTGTGTTGATAAATACCTCCTGTCTGATGTTAATCTTGTCTCCTGCAGTCTGTAGCCGTCTGTCATGTTCGATTCTCCGACTCTCGCCAAAACTAACACTTGTTGTTCCTCTTTATCAATTAATATGGACATCTTTATTTACTTGTGCTTCGATATGTAAATTTACTTATAACATGTGTGTTTTAACCATATTTATAATGCTATCACCAAAAACATTTAAATCCTCTACTACATAACTTTATCTTCTGCTGAAGTGGTTGTCATAAATTCAAATTCCATTATCTTCTAGTAAATATACTGTTGTATCAGCCGGTTTATTCACCTTACATACGAAAATTTCAAGATTCTCGTGGATTTTTTCTCAGACCTTCCTGACATTGGCAGTCATCCAATATAATTTATTTAACAGTTATATGTCTTTCAAAATATCATAGCAGTGCAACCAGCGTGCAAGAGACGTCAGGTCTAATTTTACATTATTTAGGTCTCCTATAAATATAACCAACTTTTTAATCTCCAGTTTTTTCTCTCAGACACTAGGCAGGCTGGCTGACAGACTGTAAAATGTATAGGATGCTAGAGTGTGTCAAATATTTAATCTTTCAATTTTCATTTCGGATTTTCAGTTCTTGTATTTGATCATTCGCTACTTTAAATTCCTATAAAATCTGCTTTAGGATAACCTCCTTTCCTATCGCCTGCGCCACACTTAAGAAACGATTTGAACCTAATAAACTTATTGGGGCGTCTGGTTCGTGTAACTGTGTTATACATTGTAAACGTACAACATCTAGATGCAGGGCGTAACCCCTTCGATAGTAGAGTAAACCCGGAATAGTTCCGCTAACACGTGGCCATAATAACTTGGATTTGGAAATATCAATCGGATGTGAGAAGAGAGTCCTTGCATGCTTGAAGTGTAGGTACTCGTAGGTGTAGTATATTTCATTGAAGTAGGTGATTCACTGTTTATAAGTAATATGGGATCGTTACCTAAATCATAGATCTTTAGTTTTGTAGTTGCTAGCATTTATTTCATGAGTCTAACAATAACAGTTTGTTTCTCTTGTTGCAGCAATGCAGATGGTGGCGTGACACCGGGTTGACACGAATCAATCCGCGAGATGTCGCAACCGCCGCCGGGGCGCGGGCGCGCGCGAGCCCCAGGCCCGCCCTCCCCCCTACACTACCGTCCCCCCTCACCCTGGGCTCCCAGCCCTCCACCCCTAATATCAGGACCTCGACACTCAGTAGCCATAGTATCCCCGCCCCCAGTCCACCCGTCACCGAAACCGTTCCGTCCGCTCCATTCTCCTCATGGTTTCCGTCCACATTCTCCCTCCCCGAGTTCTCATTTCTCGATCTCGCCGTACCCGATGTCTCCGACTCTCGGCCAGAGTCCGGAGTACTACTACTCGTCCCCGTACGAGCCGGTCCGGGAGTACGATTACGCGGGAGTGCCTCTGGAACCTCCGCCGCCGCCACGGCCGATGATCTACGAAGAGGAGGAGGAACGAGGACCGTCCACCGCTGAGATCATCGCGAGTCAGTCGCAGGAAGGCTACGTTGATGAGAAACTTGCAGAGTATCAAATGACGATTCAGCTACTACAAGGTTAGTCTTCGCTGTCACAGCAATTATAGCTTTAGCTTTAGCTCATCCTCTTGGGCTAAAAATGAGTTAAGTATTGTCACACGCTGATGTAACGAATGCACTTAAAGTGTTACTCGTGCATCATCTATCTTTATGTTTTGTTTTGACTTGCTTTTTGTTGTCGCGCCAAATCACTGATGCAAGTCATGTGCAAAGTACCGACAGGCTGTTCGTTCTCATGTTTATTGCGAAATCTCTGACCCATTTCTTATTTTGTGCTGCACAGCTGTGAAGTGCAATAACTTATTTTGGTCCGTTGGTAAACATTAGCATTATTTTCGATGCTTTCATCAAGTAGCTTGGAAACGAGCGGGGGTGTACTACATTGTAACGTTTTCATAACATTACGTTTGTTGTCACCTCATATTGGGATTTAATAGCTCCAATTTGAAGCTCAGCAGACTAGTTTCTCAGATACATGAAATAATCAACTTTGTTAATAGTTGGTGTTATTATTAAACTGCATCCGGCGTTAAAAAAAATATTTATGGCGTCGATAAACAAACAAGTATATTAGAATAGAAGGTTTATATCACCTGATAATGTTCAGCATCATGAGAAAGCTATGTTCTGCCCATCACAAAATTAATTCAAAATCTCAATATCAGAATTCAGTTACTTTAATAAATGAGTCCCTTTGTAGAGAAAAACCACTTTTCTGGTTGTTTTTAACGAAAGCATTGACAAGACACCACTACCATTTAATTCTTGTATTCCTATTTGTGTTACAAGGATCTTGTTTCTGCAAAAGCTTGTGTGCATAGACAAATTACGGCATAAAAACAAACCACCGCAAAATGTCCCATTACAAGTATGATTTATTTGTTCTTTACTCCGGTATAATCGTCCGGAAAATTGAAAACCATCCGACTCTTTTTGGCTGGAACTTCCAGTACCACGAGTCGATGAATCACGAACTCAGTTCATCGTGTTTATGTTAATTTATCGCCGCGAATTGGCCAAATTTTTCGATTTTCATAATTTGTTTCTCTTGTGAAGCAATGTGCCACTGTTTTAATAAATCCGAGTCGCTTTTAATTTGTACGTTGACGATGTTATTGTGGAGGACGATGATATTAATATCACTTTTATTCAAATTAGTTTTTCTTGATATTAAATATCTTTGAGGCTTTTTGAGTAAACATCGTCGAGTCTGTCTCGTTGACCTGTCTAACTTAGTGTGCTTTATCATATAAACCCATATCATAAAAACTGCCTTCAAATGCCAGTAGTAGGTACTTGCCTTACTTACCTCATAGTAAACTCCATATTTCCACTCATCCCTATCACGTGACGAATTGGCAGGCCTACACGCTATGTTTCGGGAACTCGATACTCGAATGGGCATATTTCCGCTCACTCCCCCGCCCGCTTAAACGATTTGTTTGATCAATACCTATTTTTGAATTTGCATTTTCCTCGGAATTGGGTTATTGTTTTTATTGCTTAGTTCTGTCTGATTATAGAGTTTTAAAGTTACGTGGTAGTACGGGTTTGTTAAAAGTACGAGTACATGAAAATTCATGTACAAATAATAAATCTTGCTGAGGTAACTACCAAAATCATTGATTTATTGTTGATATTTTTTCTGTATGTCGTCAAAAATAGCAATATGTGTATTGTGTTCTCTTCAATTAGTCTCGACACTCATTCCGTAATATTGATGCTTATTTTATGCAGAGCTTATAAAATTAGTATTGCTCTTGGGTAACCTACGAAAGTGAATCAAACAACCGTAAAATCAAAACATTGGCAGTACCACAAAGTACTCAACTAATTGCCTCAGTAATGGGAGTCCAACGCACTATTTGAAGAGACAATTATAAGGAACATTTAATATAATATACTGTACATCACAGCCTATATAATTGGTGTTGTAAGATTAATACCTAAGACTATTGTTTTCTTTTTGTGTTGAGTTGATATAATGTTTTTGTTTAAAGTCATCGTTAGCAACCAATTTGCACCCCCAAATAATTCTTCTTAATCACTCGTTTTTTTTTCTTTACTTCCTAAATTTCACCAAATTGGTACGTTTCAAGTTAAATACTTTTTTGTGTTTAGGAACTCTAGTTTCACTGCAACTTTCTTCTAGACCATAACATGCTAGTTATATGTTGTCCTAATAGTTTTCATCAATATTTGCTACTTTCAGTTTTAAATGTGTAACCTTGCTTCGACCTTGAAGACTGTGATTCATGCGTCTCCAGTTTTGACGAATCCATTAGTGTTACAATTTCTCCCAGATTCTATCTCTGAGTAACTTTTCCCTGACCTAAATTTGTTGTTTTGATGTATGTATAGTATTTTGACCTGATTTTTATAATCTTTTATATATTGCTTTACTCGAACAAAATTTTCAGTGTATATTATGGGTTTAAAAAAAATACTTGTCAATTTCCAAAACCTAACTCTTTGAGTTCAGACAGCGTAGGTTGTAATTCTAGTAACAGACAAGCAGGTTTATAGGAATTGGTAGGAAGCCAAGTGGTTAATTTGGGGGGCGTCCCAGCGCTGCGTCAATCACGGGTACATGTGGGACAAGACATGACGAGAACTAAGTGTCAATCATGCAGTTGCAACTTGTTTTACAGTCGCTAATGAAGAGACAACATTGTGAAGTATAAATGGTGTAGAAAAACAATGTACCTACAAGTGAAAGGAAAGCTTGGTAGTTAAATAGTGCTATTACTCAATGTAATGAAGGTACTGGTATAAATCGTCCTAAAACGAATTTAAGAATCACCAGATTGCTAACTGAAACATAGGACGAAAATAATTAAGAAGAAAATTCGAAAACTGCTGAAGTTATTAATAACTTGGCTATTTCAGTGAATCACTAAAATAACCATTTGGAAAACGTTACTGACCATCATAATCTAAAAGCTCAACAGGCCAATAAAGACGTTAACAATTTAAAAACTTCAAAAGTTATGTCTGTCGAGACGTCCAAAATAAACAATGTTCTAATGTATCCTATACATGTAGAGCTAGAGATGTTTTGTAGTTGTAACACTGAACCGGAGAGCTGAAGCTGAGAATGCTGAGATCATCCACCTTGTGCTAGATTTGGTGCGGTCATAACTTGCTGGCATTTCCGGTGCTACGGAGATTCTATTGGCTTTCGAGCAGTTACTAGGAAAAGCAGATATTGCATAGGAAATCTAGAACCTGAACTGAGACCTCCCACGAATACTTACCTCACTGGTCAAATTTCACTTGCTATCACAAAAAGCTGTATATACTCTAAATCTTTGATATACAAACTAACCCGAATCACCGAATAATAAATATTGACGTGTGAAGTGACCTTCGAATACAGTTATAGAATGCCTGTCTGCAAAATTTCGCATAAGTGTTGTAAAATTAGAATCTACAACCAACAGAACTGACAATTTTAAAGATACTGTGTGACTGCAATTTCAAAGTATTGTATGCAGAGGCAATGAGCTTCCAAACAGTAATAATCTTGAGGATTGTGCTGGTAAAATATAGGTAGAGACCTGTCATAAAGAAACGGAGTAAATGTTACTGAAACAAAGGTGTTACTATGCTGAAAGTTGTATCGTAAAACTTTTACAGGCGTAGCGAAAGTGTGGCAACGTTGCAAGGTCAGCGAATTGTTTAAATACAAATAGTACCACGACGACAATCCAATGGGAATCGACGGTATCGTAGTCTGGCACTGTGACGGCGCCGGCGCTCCTCTCTTCAAAACCCCCACTCCCCGGTCCTGGCCGGTAGCCAGCCAGACTGTTCCTGGTAACTCATTGAAAAAAATCAATTACATGTCGCCTATCAACTGAATTTTCTCATGGAATGCATTCAGAGTGCAAGAACCGGAGAACAATTTGTTTGCTTGTTTACGATCTGTTGAAAGAGAATTCAGCCACGCGTATAATGCTTTTGGTTGAGTGAGACGTTATTTTACCATGTTGCTAGACATTTGTTAACGCGTTCAGGATGATCGTTTTAGTTTGTAGGTTGCATGAGTCTGATATTTTTATAACGTTAGATATTATGTCGTTTTCTTGAAATTTGGATTGTTTTCTATAATTTGTTTATTTTATTTCGTCGATGTTCAATTCACCATCGTTGCTCGAAGCTTTGAATAATCTCAATTTTTCTCACATTTATTTATTTTCATACGCCTCACCTTCCTCATCTTTTGCGTCTTGTCCTCACTTTATCTTATGTAGTTAAGATCAAGATAGTTCCTGAAATATACACATGTTGTCTTAAACTAAAATTATCTATACGAGCATCTCACAGCTGATTTGAAAGTGCCCACGTAAGCCGCCCCCGCGAAATATATGCACGCGTCATCAGACTCATCAGGCTATCAATTTGAAAGATTACAGAATATATCGAATGTTCCAGGCTTTAGATTGCTCTTTTAGTGGTCAGATCTGCTTTGCGAATAGTTTATTTCGGATCTGAAATAAGGGGTCAAGGTAGGTTGTGATTTAAATGAATTATTTGAGAGATCATATATCACTAATATAATGAATGTTTCAAGATGTCATCAAATATCTAATTAACGGTTTTATTGCAAGCATTAATTAATTTAACATTAAATCTTTTAAACCTCAATAATATATGAGTACAGCATAATATCATGCTTCTTCATTTAATGGAAATTTACACATGTATTTCTGGAGTTTACATTACGGGTAATTACTGTCTTTCCATGGATATTAACGCAGCTGATTTATAACATTGAACAAATATCAATGAATAACATTAATAACGAGTAGAAATTTTTCGAAAATATTTGACAAGAGGCAATCATCCTAATCTAATAATCATTTACTTACTACACTACAATAAGGTTAGTTTTAAAGAAGTAACAATACTAGAGAGAAAAACCGGATTCCTAAAGTAAGGAAGACCTTTATTAAAAAAACATTAGCACTCTGTAGGGGGCTCACCAAATTTCGCGAACGACGAAGCATGAAGTAGGTTATAAAGGCAGACGAAATTCCTGAACATTATATTCGAAACGAGGACAGAAACAATTAGTGCCAAAACGCTAGCGTAGCTGCAAGCTTTGACAGGTTGTGGATGGTTAGGGCTATTATTATCGGAGTAAGGTTCACTGACATCACAGTTACTTCTATCTATGATGCTGAAAAAAAGCTCGCTCTCGACAATTAAAAGGAAGTAATCTTAATCTAATAGGCTAGTTATTAATAAATAAATAAATAAAAAAATCTTAATTGTTGAAGAAACGAATGGATCGTGGGATCGTCATTTGAAGTTAAGACAAATTAAGACAGTTGAATGGGTTTTAGTTTTAAGTTTGACTTTTTAATTTTAATGTATTGTTACTTTTATACTTGATATGTTTAAGAATAATAATCTTTTGGATTTACAACTAAAAAAAAATATTGTAAAGTTCTTATGATTTTCCTATAATTCTGTTTCTCACAACTAGTGATATAGTACCTACTATCCTAATATGCACGGGATCATTATTTGTCTCCTTGCCATTTTTCATCAATACTTTTAAATCTATGTCGGTATTTGGAACCATATTATGCTCGACCTTTTTTGTCACCAGTAAAATTTGTTTAACAAACACATCTGCTAACAAAATCCCTTCAATTCTGTTGGCGGGTTGAGCTGGTGATAATTAATGGAACTGTCATCAGAATGCTTGGAGCGCCAACTGACCATCCTGCACGTCTACTGTTTCTAATCTTCTAGGCCTAGGCTGGTGTTACACTGTCTACTTTTGTCATATCTTTAATATTTCTATCTTCATAGTTACTAACGAACTTTTGGAACAAATTAGTATTTGTAAACTCTCAGTTAAACGTTATCTGCTTTTTTTCAGGGTCTGTTACTTCTCATTTACCTATTTTTATTTTATTTGTGATTTAATTTCTTCCAATATTTGATTGATATTTTAGTCATCTTCGGCTATAATTTAAAGATACAACTTTGACAATACACCCTAAATTCTTTAAATTAGGACGGTTCGCTTCACATGAGCATGAATGGATCAATTCGCGGTTCAAATGTGGCAGCAGGTTTAAATTCCTGGTTTTCATCGGCACGTTACGTTTATTTGACTTGCGTCGACCACGTGCCGAACCGAACTGCGGGCTATTTGCGGACCGGTATGACCCACTTGCGATTCGCAATGAATGAATGAAGGTTTTCCTCGAATCACTAATGAAACTGATTAAATTTCAGTGAAATGGAGCCTCTTTTTTCAAATTTGATGGACGCTATTGAAATTAATAGATAGAAATGTCTGAAATCTTGACTAGGTAGTTTTCTTCTACGGTAAAGTACAATTTAAGTAAGAACCGCACATTTGTTGCAGTGCATTAGAAAAAATTAAGAAAGTATTCATGTAGAGATTCACTTCACAGAGAAAAACAGCTGTGATAAATCAGAATTACACTAAAAAGACATAGTATTTAAAACATGTTGTGAACCACAAAGAAAATAAAATGTGGACGAAAAACACCTTGTATAAAATTTTCAGACGTCTTTCAGTTTTTTACAGTTCAATAACTTAAAGAATGGTCTGTGTTCAGAATATTAGCTACTACATAAAACATATTTTTATGTGGTTTACTCACAATATATCATCTCTGGCTTTTATCTCTTAATTTCTTTGGAAACTATTTTCATAAATCAAAATATTATAGACTCGTAGGCGTTTATTGTCAACAAAAATAGGTTCTCTAGCTTCATCCATAAATGTTAGGTTCTGAAGATCTACAGGCTTATTCATATTTTCATGTCTGTAGTTAATCGTGTTTTTACGACTATTTCGTTTCAGTCTTTTTTTCTTTTCGGTCTGCATGAAGTGAAATAATTTACTTAGTGATTTTAAAATTTGTACCTATATGACATTCGTTCAGTCCCAAGTTATAAACATGAATTGACACTATTATGCTTGTCAAACAAATCTTAACTAATCCTACTGTATGGGACATTTCCACCAGGAATAGCCCCATTACAGCACAGATTCCTAAACAACATGTCATTCTCTGAATGTATCGTTGCACACGGTATTCGAATATGTTTTATACATAAATATAGCTGTGGGGATCTAAATATAAAGATATTAATATAGAAACGTATCGCCGCATCGCCTACGTTGTCCATAGCTATTCTTAGCACCAACAGTAGTCTGATCAAGATCTTATGCATGGTTCAAGTCGACTTCTTCGTTCCCGTTGACTTCTTCAATGATCTGATCATCTTCAATAGTATTCGTTTAGTTTTCTATTTCTGTGGCCTCAACCTTTCCTATGTCATCGTCAGAAATAGCCCGTCACATGTTTCTGAGCTAATCTATGGTCACCTCACCTAGTTCCCGTACGTGCCAAATCGACTGGCAGTAACAAAGTTTTTGTGTTAATTTGTATGTCCATCAATGTTATTGATTACTTACTTGGTGTTATTAGGTACTACGTGTACCTAGTTAAAAGTGGAAACCCTTTTCCTATTCCCCTATTTTTTGAATGATCAATATTTTCAAAGTATCAGCCTTGTTATGTTTATTGGTAGAATTTTCCGAATATGTATGATGTCAGATAGGTGTTTATAAATATAAGTTCCTACCATCTTTAGCTTAAATCGTAGCCTAAACTTTCGCATTTCTTTAGCACTTTCTTTTCATGTTCATATCCATAGGTTTGTCAGTCGACATATTAACGCAGTAAATAAGCATTTGCTTCGTTCAGCAAAAGAAATATCTGGTCAAGGCTGTTCGAAACGGATGAAATTTATTTCAGGAGATTATTAACGGTTTGTAATGAAAATTCGTATAAATGCATAATTTATGTACTACAACAAATACACAAAATTTAATGAAAATCCTTCAATAAGTGCTGACTGTACGCAAATGCAACTCGTATTTTCTACTTACGGATTCATCAGTTCATGACGAATGACGATGATAGACTTCTCCTTTTCAGGCTACTTCTGTGAATGGTTGTTAGCCCAACTCCTAAATAATCGCCTTTATTATTCACGGAATCCTCTCAGCCTCACTCAGCCCATTCCAAAAAAAATACCGCCCATAATATCTACTACGAGTTTTCCTTCATATATCTCGGGGTATTCCACAATCTATCAGTCATCGTCTCGACCGCGTTTCCTGCTGTTTCCGTCGTGCACCCGTTCGCTCTCAACTCTCAAGAGCACGGACATTGACCTCCTATTTTTATGTGGACACACCTTTCAGCTAATTGGTCGGTTATGGGTTTCGTGTAACTTCTTTACTACGCCCTTGTTTGTTCGATTGCATCCTTGTTTTTATGTCTTGTAGGTTACCTGATCTTCTGTTTTCTTCTTTATATACTTGTATAATGAATATGCTTTTGATTCTCTTTTAGATTTACTGACTAGGTGTTTATACTATTTCTTTCTGATTTCCATTGCCTGTCGAAAAACTCAGTCCAGTTAAGTAGTTTAGTTTTATATTATTTGATTAGAGTACAATGTCTTCAACTTCAATGTCTTCAACTCTGCTTTAAGTTCTATAATTAGAGTTTAAGTCAATCTATCCCAACTTCATCAAATTCTAATTTGACGTTCTTAAAAATCTTGTCTTCTTCATGATCTTGGTTAAGATTTCGCACTACCACCTCAAATCTAATGTTCCAGTGCAAGGTATGCCTGGAATCTGCCGTGCATCGGGAATAGCCGCGTCAGTTGTCAGCTCGCCAACTGTCACGGGCGTTGTTTTTGCTCAAACTGTCTATTGTAGGAGATGGTGGTGGAGCATAGAGCATTGACCACGTTGTGTATGGTGATGCAGTTTTAGTTGGTTATAGATTGCAAGGAACGTTCTACGAGCCCCACTTTATCTCAATCTATTTAATTGTTTTAGAAGAAATTAGGAAAATTGATTTTAAAATTAGAGTACTCCTAAAGTGTGAAAACATTTGTATTTTGCCTTGATCTTGCGATAAACTCAGTACTGTTTTGAAAACAGTCCATCCGTATGTTAACAAAATACATGACTATTACTAGCTTTGAACAATGACGTTAGAGTACATCTTTTACTGGTTCAAAAATTCAAGCCATTGAAGTCAACTTGGATTATAAATAAGCCAATTTAGCATAAACCTTCTACATTTGTGGAACGTGATAACTCAGGTCATCTTATACACTCGTATCTCCCTTTTATGTTGTAGTCGCCCTTGGCATTGCAAAAATGATGTCATCCACGTATAGGTATGCATTTTATTAGGCTATTATTAGTTTCCCGGTAAAGGTGATGAAAACAGAGCTGAGAGTTGTACGTGCATTGATATAATGTTAAACATTGTAGTGGACAACAATGTAGGAGAAAGATATGACTAGTTTAAAAACAGTAAAAATATTCAACTAGAACAAAATGTATGAAAAATAAAATCGGTCCTAATGTAAGAACTATAATTGAAACATTAATAAATCATTATGCTATGAAGTTTCTGCAAAGTTATAAAATGCAATAGATAAAAAAAAAACATTGCTATTGCGCAGCTGTAGGAGACAAAAAGAATGCTATTTTTGAATAATAGTATATTTAACTGATACTATTCCACAGAGACACACTGAAGTTGAAACTTTTTTCGTTAGTGTTTTTTCACTTCCTTTTGGTATAGGTTTACTAATAAAAAATAACTTAAATTAATAACTCTCTTCGTAGAAACGTGCCTCCAGCATCGACAGGCGATCACGAACGAGACGCTGAAAGGAAATCCAAGTGTACTAGGAACCAGAACCACCAAAATAGCGTTCTATTGTTACAGTTGCGATTGGTAACCGAGCGAGGGGTTTTGATGGAACCTTTAATACCAGATCGGGTGGTTTAAAATTTGTTAGATCCATCCAATATCGAATTTGATTTGAGCGATAGTAGGCTGGGCACCCTTTTCTATTTTAGCAATTGCCAAAAATGACTAAACAATAATCCATGACACCTCACTATTTTAACATGAAACTTTTAATTGCTTTATGGATAGATTATCACTATTTTAGAGACTTTTCATTGTAACTTTGTCGAATTATCCTTTCTTTCCAGATAAATAATATTTTGAAATATTATTTATTCTAAAAGGTCGTAAGTCACAAAGTTCGTCCGTGTGTAACTTTTCCCTTTGCCAAGAACCTTGCGCCAAGAACGAAAAAAAAAAGTGACAACTTGATTGATTATCAGTTTTTTTTTCGTATGCATAGGTAATAGGCAAAGGATATTGTGACAGAAAACCGAACTCTGTCCAAAAAATCACTTTTTTTAAATAACTCAATTAATATTGTATTAAAAAATCCAAAAAAATATATACCGTGTTACGCATCACAAAATCTTCGAAACTGTATATTTATTTCAGTACCTAATGAAAAATGAGGTCTTGTGGATTAAGTAATATTTGGTGATGTGGTAAAGTGTAAACATGAGTGAAGTAGTACCAAAGTATCTCTATATTCAATACGTCTCCAATAGAAAAATCTTTAAATTATATCACTAACTTAGGAGTCTCTCCATTACTTGTCTGGTCTCGAAGAATTTCACGTAAGTAGTTTGCGTATGCGCACAGTATGCGTAAGGAGAATTGTCCCGGTTCGCACAATAATGCTCGGTCAGATTTCTACCCCGTCTGACCGGTTGTGGCGCGTTCTGTGTCCTATTCTGGGTCTGGATTTAACATATACAGGATAGGCAGCGAAAACATCCATTTGGATTTTTACGAATGGACTTATGGAATTTAGGAGCTAGGGTCAAAAAAATAGTTTCCGTCATGCCTGATTGATAGTCCGTTATCACCTCAAAATGGGTCAAGACATCATCGGTCAAAAGATTTTTCTAATATGGTTGATATTTCTGATCATCCGGACCAAAATGTTGTTACCAATTCAACTTTAGCAAAATATACGTCCAGTATAGGTACACCCTGTATTTATTCGGTGCGTGGGCTGAAGATAGAATATTTCACTACGATGGTGGAGTCGTTGTATTTCTTTTATTATTTGTAGGTGCTACATAGGACTCGTTTGAATACAAGTCAAGATCTTTGGTACAAATAGGTGCATCGTTAGTATTCAGGGCACGCGATACTTCTTCGGCTTTGAATGGCTTTGTGGTTGGAATATACGCATGTATTTACATTTTAGCAAGCTTTATCATGTTTTTGTGCTTTTATATCCATTCCTTTTAAAAAATGCAAGGAGTGGTATACATAAAATGATGTGCTCGCGTTTTAGATAATTAAAAGACTGAACTAGTATATTTTCCACACCAGAGTGACTTGACTCTCTCTGATTGTAAGCACATTTTGCAATTTAGGGACATAGGGCTCGCAGAAGACATTTCCATTTTTTCACGATCTTGTGCGACAGTTTCCAATTTCTACTAGCTCATTCCGTGCATTCAGCATTCTTACCCTGTCTGACATAAAAGATAAAACTAATTCAACTATGCCCCTAGGCACCGGTACCATAGCTGTGGCGTCCTCTAGGAATGTTTGTGCAAATGAATGCAAATTATACAATCCCCATGCGAGAGGACTTATTGCTATTTGCAATTGAAATTTTGCTGCGACACTGCTTAGGTGAAATTGATTTTGCAGTGTCACTAAACATCGTTAAATGTAGAGAAAGGTTTACAACATTCGAAAAACGTTGATATTAAACAGACTAACCATTTTTGACTTTAACCAGATTTAGGACGCTTCTCTACCAGGGGAAATATATTTTCTCTCGAAAACTCATCAAGCCGCTGTTACCTATATCTGGGACGCGATAATTCAACATTTAATTAAAAATTATCAGGGCAAATTCCCAGACATCTTCATCCCGTTTAGTAAGTTGCCCTCAGATTTTTATTAACCTAGTCACTTTCATCGAAATAAAACAAAAAACCGTCTCTCCTCCCAATCTCTTAGGCTCCTAGCAACAAAACCAGTTTTCGACTCCTGCGCATCGATAGCGACGAATATATCGATACTTCGCACGTGCGCGCGCAATCCGCAAGGTCACTGAACTTCATCTCTGCCAACTTTCTTCCTAAAGCAAAACCAGGAATTCACACCTTACTGTCTAGAAGATAAGAGACAAGATAACTGAAGATATAACATGGCAGGATCAGTATGATAATGAAACTGCGAGTGGGTGTGACCAGATTAACGTACGCGCATATTCAGTTGAGCATGTTACGTAAAAGGCTGGCGTTGAAGCTTTTAGATGTATAAGTACGTAAACTTGACATTATTTTGTTGCTAAAAAGGATTAAATACATAATCATATCGATCAAGTTGCCAAAAGTGGTAGCTCTGCAGTAGATCTAGATACCTAAATCGATAGTAAACAAGTTTAACACACAAACGAGTTCTTTATGTAGATTCTAAAAATATATTTTGTAAAACAAGAGATTGAGCATAAGCAGGAATTCATGACATTAAAAAAGCGAATCTACATCAATCGTCTAATGGAAAAAAATATGAGTAATTAAATGTCACAGACGACGATGAAATAGAGTAGCATCAAGTAAATGGTGCTGAGAATGATGACGGGATGAATAAAAATAAACTTTTGGTTGACAAAATTATCACAAACTTGCATTTCTACATCTAAACATTACAATTGCAAGAACAATAGACAAGACGAATCCGGAGTTTCTAGTTTTGTAACATGACACTTTCTTCGTGGCCGGCGACGGAACAATAACTAAGAAACTTGATATCAAAAGGACATTACATTAAGTACTTAACACAGATAATGTATTCTATGATGTGACCATTTCAAGCTTCAAATGTTAGCGATCAAATTCAAAACGATAAAAAAAGATATTGATGAAACAGTTACAGAGCGCATCGGACATTTAAACTTATAGAAGTGATGATGATGATGTAATTAGTTTACTTACAGTACAGACAGGGTAAGAATGCTGAATGCACGGAATGAGCTAGTAGAAATTGGAAACTGTCGCACAAGATCGTGAAAAAATGGAAATGTCTTCTGCGAGCCCTATGTCCCTAAATTGCAAAATGTGCTTACAATCAGAGAGAGTCAAGTCACTCTGGTGTGGAAAATATACTAGTTCAGTCTTTTAATTATCTAAAACGCGAGCACATCATTTTATGTATACCACTCCTTGCATTTTTTAAAAGGAATGGATATAAAAGCACAAAAACATGATAAAGCTTGCTAAAATGTAAATACATGCGTATATTCCAACCACAAAGCCATTCAAAGCCGAAGAAGTATCGCGTGCCCTGAATACTAACGATGCACCTATTTGTACCAAAGATCTTGACTTGTATTCAAACGAGTCCTATGTAGCACCTACAAATAATAAAAGAAATACAACGACTCCACCATCGTAGTGAAATATTCTATCTTCAGCCCACGCACCGAATAAATACAGGGTGTACCTATACTGGACGTATATTTTGCTAAAGTTGAATTGGTAACAACATTTTGGTCCGGATGATCAGAAATATCAACCATATTAGAAAAATCTTTTGACCGATGATGTCTTGACCCATTTTGAGGTGATAACGGACTATCAATCAGGCATGACGGAAACTATTTTTTTGACCCTAGCTCCTAAATTCCATAAGTCCATTCGTAAAAATCCAAATGGATGTTTTCGCTGCCTATCCTGTATATGTTAAATCCAGACCCAGAATAGGACACAGAACGCGCCACAACCGGTCAGACGGGGTAGAAATCTGACCGAGCATTATTGTGCGAACCGGGACAATTCTCCTTACGCATACTGTGCGCATACGCAAACTACTTACGTGAAATTCTTCGAGACCAGACAAGTAATGGAGAGACTCCTAAGTTAGTGATATAATTTAAAGATTTTTCTATTGGAGACGTATTGAATATAGAGATACTTTGGTACTACTTCACTCATGTTTACACTTTACCACATCACCAAATATTACTTAATCCACAAGACCTCATTTTTCATTAGGTACTGAAATAAATATACAGTTTCGAAGATTTTGTGATGCGTAACACGGTATATATTTTTTTGGATTTTTTAATACAATATTAATTGAGTTATTTAAAAAAAGTGATTTTTTGGACAGAGTTCGGTTTTCTGTCACAATATCCTTTGCCTATTACCTATGCATACGAAAAAAAAACTGATAATCAATCAAGTTGTCACTTTTTTTTTTCGTTCTTGGCGCAAGGTTCTTGGCAAAGGGAAAAGTTACACACGGACGAACTTTGTGACTTACGACCTTTTAGAATAAATAATATTTCAAAATATTATTTATCTGGAAAGAAAGGATAATTCGACAAAGTTACAATGAAAAGTCTCTAAAATAGTGATAATCTATCCATAAAGCAATTAAAAGTTTCATGTTAAAATAGTGAGGTGTCATGGATTATTGTTTAGTCATTTTTGGCAATTGCTAAAATAGAAAAGGGTGCCCAGCCTACTATCGCTCAAATCAAATTCGATATTGGATGGATCTAACAAATTTTAAACCACCCGATCTGGTATTAAAGGTTCCATCAAAACCCCTCGCTCGGTTACCAATCGCAACTGTAACAATAGAACGCTATTTTGGTGGTTCTGGTTCCTAGTACACTTGGATTTCCTTTCAGCGTCTCGTTCGTGATCGCCTGTCGATGCTGGAGGCACGTTTCTACGAAGAGAGTTATTAATTTAAGTTATTTTTTATTAGTAAACCTATACCAAAAGGAAGTGAAAAAACACTAACGAAAAAAGTTTCAACTTCAGTGTGTCTCTGTGGAATAGTATCAGTTAAATATACTATTATTCAAAAATAGCATTCTTTTTGTCTCCTACAGCTGCGCAATAGCAATGTTTTTTTTTTATCTATTGCATTTTATAACTTTGCAGAAACTTCATAGCATAATGATTTATTAATGTTTCAATTATAGTTCTTACATTAGGACCGATTTTATTTTTCATACATTTTGTTCTAGTTGAATATTTTTACTGTTTTTAAACTAGTCATATCTTTCTCCTACATTGTTGTCCACTACAATGTTTAACATTATATCAATGCACGTACAACTCTCAGCTCTGTTTTCATCACCTTTACCGGGAAACTAATAATAGCCTAATAAAATGCATACCTATACGTGGATGACATCATTTTTGCAATGCCAAGGGCGACTACAACATAAAAGGGAGATACGAGTGTATAAGATGACCTGAGTTATCACGTTCCACAAATGTAGAAGGTTTATGCTAAATTGGCTTATTTATAATCCAAGTTGACTTCAATGGCTTGAATTTTTGAACCAGTAAAAGATGTACTCTAACGTCATTGTTCAAAGCTAGTAATAGTCATGTATTTTGTTAACATACGGATGGACTGTTTTCAAAACAGTACTGAGTTTATCGCAAGATCAAGGCAAAATACAAATGTTTTCACACTTTAGGAGTACTCTAATTTTAAAATCAATTTTCCTAATTTCTTCTAAAACAATTAAATAGATTGAGATAAAGTGGGGCTCGTAGAACGTTCCTTGCAATCTATAACCAACTAAAACTGCATCACCATACACAACGTGGTCAATGCTCTATGCTCCACCACCATCTCCTACAATAGACAGTTTGAGCAAAAACAACGCCCGTGACAGTTGGCGAGCTGACAACTGACGCGGCTATTCCCGATGCACGGCAGATTCCAGGCATACCTTGCACTGGAACATTAGATTTGAGGTGGTAGTGCGAAATCTTAACCAAGATCATGAAGAAGACAAGATTTTTAAGAACGTCAAATTAGAATTTGATGAAGTTGGGATAGATTGACTTAAACTCTAATTATAGAACTTAAAGCAGAGTTGAAGACATTGAAGTTGAAGACATTGTACTCTAATCAAATAATATAAAACTAAACTACTTAACTGGACTGAGTTTTTCGACAGGCAATGGAAATCAGAAAGAAATAGTATAAACACCTAGTCAGTAAATCTAAAAGAGAATCAAAAGCATATTCATTATACAAGTATATAAAGAAGAAAACAGAAGATCAGGTAACCTACAAGACATAAAAACAAGGATGCAATCGAACAAACAAGGGCGTAGTAAAGAAGTTACACGAAACCCATAACCGACCAATTAGCTGAAAGGTGTGTCCACATAAAAATAGGAGGTCAATGTCCGTGCTCTTGAGAGTTGAGAGCGAACGGGTGCACGACGGAAACAGCAGGAAACGCGGTCGAGACGATGACTGATAGATTGTGG
>JARACY010001821.1:0-51399 GCA_029255725.1 Scrobipalpa atriplicella
ACAGGATTCGGCGGTTCTTTTTTGCAATAGTCTTTTGAGAGCTATGTTTCACCGTAGCTGTTCGAAATAAGTCGCATTTCCTACAATCGGAGTCATTTTCTCGCATTCCCGGTGTTGAAAACTAGAAATATATATTTTAGGGGTGGTTTTTGAGGCTTTAAGTTGAAACACGGTGATCGCTTCGAGTTGACTTTATTGACTGGTGTTGCCAGTATACAAAAAAAATAAAATAGTCATGTTCTTAACATACTCCCAAACACAACAATAATACAATAGCAACATTGATACAATAGCAGTTTTTGGTATAAAAATTACAGTAGGTATCACTATTCTTAGCATATGACTCCCATACTACATCGATACTTTAGTGGACTGTAAACTAATTTAACTATGTGAGTTTAAGAACAATAGATACATTTTGTTAACTTTTATAAAATATTTATTGTAACTACTAAGTATTTACTTTAGTTTTGATAACCCTACTAAAATAATTTTAGCAAAATTATATAAAATTATTTGCAAGAAAAGAATAGCAAAATTATGCAACAACTATTTGCAAAGAAAAAAATTTGTTCAAAAGAAAAGAAACAGTTTTTCTTATTTTTATGTTATGACTTATTACATTAATAAAGTTTATATCTAAATAGGAACCTTTTTGTTTTAATTATTAAAAAAATTACCATAAAGGAAAGTAACTAAATCCTATTTTAGGTTAGTAATATCTTAACTACTACAAAAAGAAAAATTTAGTTTTATGTGTAGGTACACATTAGGTACAATACACCTTGTAATTAAGTGTTTATCTTAATTAATTACTTTTGTGAAATTATCATAATATCAAATAAAAGGAACTTTTTATTATATCATACTTTTACTGAGAACAAAAATTATTTCTTATTTATTTATACTAGTAATAAAAATTAAATTATGATAAATTCACTATTAAAGTTATACTATAACTTTTATTTAGCTTATAGGTAATTATTTAGCTTATAGGTAATAAACAAATTCTGGTTACAGACGTTCTATGGCGTCTTTTATTAGCTTTTTCTACTTCTAAAGCTCTCACTTTTCCATCATCTCCAGGAAATACCTGAGTAACTCTGGCCATGGGCCAAGTCATAGGTGGAGCTTCAGTCTCTTTTAATATAACTAAATCTCCTACTTTTACATTAGGTAAACTTTGTTTCCACTTAGGTCTATTTTGCAAAGTGTTCAAATAATGTTTGGACCAATGCTTCCAAAATTGCTGTGTCAATGCTGTACATTTTTGCCAAAACTTTAGTCGGTTGTCAGGTAAATCAGATAAATCTTGTTCGTTCAGAATACTTTACAAAGGTGCATTTTATTTTGTCGGTTTGTGTTTTTAAATTTTTAACAAATCGCAAAATGTAAGCCAGTACTCTTTGTGTTTTGTTTATGTTAGAGTATTTATTAATAATTGACTCTAAAAAATCATTGTTCACATTAAATGAAGCTGCACATACCGTGCTTCGTCCACACGCAATTGGAGTATCAACCTTTAATTCGGGTATGTTTTGAGGTACATCATAGCTACAATTAGTGAAATCATAACTAGAGTTTAACATACACTGTGGGCCCGTGAACCATAATGGATGTTTGGCCAAGTCGGAAGGTTTGACACCCCTGCTCAAGCAATCAGCAGGATTTTGTTCTGTGGATATGTAAGACCAGTTAAAATGTTCAGTCAATTGTAAAATCATTTTTACACGATTAGCAATGTATGTATTCAATTTAATTGTATTTGTTTTGAGCCAAGCTAAGATTACTTGAGAATCACTGAAAAGGTATACATTTTGAATTGACAATTGATTTTTTAATGAATTGTAAACTCGTCCTGCTGTTTTGGCCAACAAAAGGGCAGCATTTAGCTCAAGCCTAGGAACTGACAGTTTACTATTCATAGGATTTATTCTTGATTTTGAGCAAACAAGTGCCATTGATACCCTTCCTTCATCGTCAGTGGTTCTCAAATAAACTGCACCGCCATAAGCTGATGCCGATGCATCTGAAAATCCAATTAATTCAGCAGTTTTATAATGATCTAAGCAAACGTTACGTTTTATGTAAATTGGTTGCATGTTAGTTAAGCTATCGTAAAACTCTTGCCACTGCTTTTTTAAATCAGTGGGGGGTTCTGAATCCCAGTCCACCTTGCATAACCACAGTTTTTGCATAATCTCTTTTGCCTTAACAAATATTGGACCAGCAAGACCAAGAGGGTCGTAAAATTGGCTTATAAAGCTTAATATTTGTCTTTTTGTTCTGACAGGTTGCTCGAGCAGTGGAGTGAAACAAAATGAATCTGCATTTAGGTTGAAATGCAGACCTAATGTTTTAATTTCCTTTTGGAAATCAAGCTCGCCAGAATGCTGCTGCTTTTCTGCTGGAATATCATTTAATATAGAACTATTATTTGCACACCATTTGTGTAGTTCAAAGCTCCCAAGCGCTAGCAAATCAATTAGCTGTTTTTTAATTATGTTAATTGTCTCTAAATCGTTGTGGCTTTGAAGAATATCGTCAACGTAACTTGATTGCATTATAGCGTCAGCACCCAAAGGAAAATCTTTTTTAAATCTAATCGCCAGCTCCTGCAGACACCGACTTGAAAGGAAACTACTTGCCCGTAAACCGTAAGTTAGTGTGTTAAGCTGTAAACATTTAATTGATTCGCTAGGGTTGTCGCGCCACAATATATTCTGCAATGAACGTTGTTCTTTTGTAAGCCACACATTCCTATACATGCGCCTAATATCGCAAATAAAGAAATACTTGTGCAGTCTGAACCGCAATAAAATATCAAAAATGTCTGGCTGTACAACGGGACCATTGAGCATTAAGTCATTCAAAGAAATTTTGTTTGATGTTAACATAGAACCATCAAAAACGACTCTGCATTGTGTACTAATCGCATCAGGCCGCAATACGGCGTGATGAGCCAGAAAATTTACTGGATCCTCATTGAGGTTGTATTGACTGATGTCAACATATGAAGCATGCCCTAAATCAATGTATTCGTTAATGAAACTTTTATATTCATTAAATAATGAAGGGTCATTCTTGAATCGTTTTTCGAGGTTTAAGAACCTTTTCAAGGCCAGTCCAAGTGAATCTCCAAGATATTTATTAACATCATATAATGGTACTTTTAATGGAATTGAAACCTCAAACTTGTTATTTTCTAACTTGACTGTCTTTTGAAAATGTTCTTCACATTGTGCTTGTTCTGATGTATTTTCAGTGAACAATTCAGGAGCCCTTTCTGACTGCCAAAATTGTTTCATGGTGTCGCTTAAATCATTTTTACAATCAGTGCAAAGTAGCGAAACAGCGGCATTCTTTTGAGGAATAAAAGCATCATTTATTTTACCTCCAATTACATAACCCCATTGCGTGTGAACGATGCCTGGCAGCTCAGGATCATTGACCTGATAGTATTCCTCAGGCTGGGGCAGCAAACTCTGGAAAAATACACCAATACTCAATAAAATACCTATCTCACTGGGCTTGTCAAATTCATCGTCAGCAAGTATGATATTTTTTGGTAATTTAATTTTTGACAAATCAATTTTGTTTGGGGGTTGGTTTGTAGTTATTTTATCAACAACTAAGCAATTAACTTCAGCCTTGTAAGGATAAACACAAGAAAATATTTCTGCCTTTATAGATTTTTCAATCATTTTTTCAATATTGGCTATACCAATCACACTATCTTGATTAGGCAGCAAAGGTTTACCTAATTTTTTCGCAAGACTAGTTGTAATGAATGATGACTGGCTAGCAGAATCAAGAGCGGCCTTGACAACAAGTTCCGTACCATCCTTGCATATAAGTTTGACTTTTGCAGTTGGTAACAGCTCAAAATCCTTATTCATCGATGACAACAGTGTGACAGAGCTGTCATCCTCATAATGCTCTTCACTATCATGCAAAAGAGTGTTGTGATTTTTCTTGCACTGTTGGCATTTGAAATGAAATCTACATTTATTTTTGTGGGGGTTTAGACAGATTTTACACAGCTCTTTATTGTTTGCAAATTGAATGCGCTCTTTGCTGGAAGCTAATGCAAATGTAGGACAAAGGTATAATTTATGGTTTTGCTTACCGCAGAAGTGGCACAATGTACTTATGGCACCTTGCTTGTTGGGCGTGCTGACATTAGTCACCTTGACCTGACTTGGAGAAGAGAAACTTCGCTTGCCATCCTCATTGATCACATTCTCCCTCATACTGCACGACTCCAGTGCGAGTGCTCGACCTTCAAGGAATTTAATAAATTCAGCAAAAGTTGGAACTTCCGATGACGTTCGCTCAAGATAAAATGCCCTACTATTAACCTGATCTAGTTTCCTAATCAAAATGCAAACTAGTATAGAATCCCAGCTGTCTACAGCTTGTCCTAGGTTCTTTAAAGATTCAACATGCTGTTTTGCCTCGCTTATCAACTGTCGCAAACACTGAACATTTGGTTTAGTCATTGGCTTTATGTCTAACAAATTAGAGATATGAACAAATACAGTTTTAGCCTTGTTGTCATATCTTGCATTAAGGATTTCCAAACTTGTTTTGTAGCTTGATCCAATAACAGGTAAGCTTTTGATTAAATCGAGCGCTTCACCACGCAAATAGCTTCTTAGATAAAACAATTTTTGGATATCCTCAATGGTTTCGTCCTTATCAATCATGGCAATGAACATCTCGTAAAAAGGCTTAAATTCCAGAAAATTCCCGGTAAAAACTGGTAAATTTACGTGAGGTAATTTCATCTTGGATACCGAAGCATGACATGGTTTCCGATCCAAAGATTTTCTGTCAGTTATTGTTAATCGCAACAGCTCTAAGCATTTATAGTAAGTTTCCTCTGTTCCCGTTTCTGGGTCCTCATCTAACATGATGCATATTTCTTCGTACTCACTGTATAATTGCGTGACACGTTCTTCCTTGATCTGCAGCATGGCTACAGACGCGCCATCCAAAAAATCACTCGTCAATGAGTTTTTCAATCGCGTGATGGATCCCTTGACGTGGCCACGTTTCTGGCGCAAGTTTTCGGCGTCAGCCATCGTAGCAACCGTGGCGGTAAACTTGGGAAATTACTCGAAAATGTTTCCGAAAACGTAGATAAAAATGGACGCGTTACCGTTGCCCAAATGAAATGGCGTCTCGAACGTACGTGACGTCACAGATTGAATAGTTTTTAGAACACAATCGATGCACCAAAAAGTTTGTTAAAAACGTACAGAGAGATGAAGCAGATATGTTTGTCTCTGTTTAACACTCGCAGTTCCGTTCGGAAGTCGCATCGACGGCGCTTGCACAGCTCACAAAAAGCGCAACTAGTGCTGCTAAAAACCGATGATTGCCGAAGAACTGATTCACTTATTGAAGTGAGTTGACTCACCACAAAAATTGATGAGTAGATAACCTCAAATCAAACCTGTTTGATGATTTGATGTTTAATACTTGCAGCTTGCAGCAGAAATCTGAAGATATCGCAGAATCTACCGAGCGAACGATAAATATAGGTATCGCCCGCTTGCTGGTTGGCCGTTCGAAGTCAACCCGGTACCTATCACGGGACAAGCTTCTGCCTCGTTTCACTTCAATGCAACGGTAAAGGAATTTTTTAATCACCTCTTCAGAGGACGCTGTAGTAGATCTGTGTATTGGAAGTAACTAACTGGTATGATAATCATACATACAAACATACATACATAAATCACGCCTTTATCCCTAAAGGGGTAGGCAGAGCGAAAAACGACCCAAAGGTCGTTCCGCCATGTCTGACAAGTTTTGAGGGTTATTATAGGTGTTTATGGTAGTATATCGCTATATAGTGACAGGTTGTCAGTCCATCGCCTAAATTGCAATAAACTGAAACCCTCGAATCCCTTAGCTGGTTTTTACAGCATGCCCGGGAGGAGATGCAGCTGGCACATTCTATGTTTTTCTATCGCTCCCAGTCCAGCATGGAAGTGGTAATCATACATATCAGCAATTTTGTGCTTCGGCGAGCACTAAACCCGTCAGAAACGACCACTGCCTTTGATACTTAGTCAGATAGATAATCGTTTAACAAACTATGACAGAGGCCTGTTAGGCAGTTTAAAAACTCTGACACCAGGGCTTATCAGGTCATTCGTCCACTCCACAACCCAATCAAAAGAAGAAAATTTCAGCAACGCATAAGTATTTTTTAACAGGGCTATATGAATTCAGCAGATTGCTTTTCGGTCTCAAAAGCGCCCCACAAAATTAGTCGCATTTCCTAGAATTAGAGTAATTTTTTCACATTCCCGGTACCTACCACGAGACATGCTTCTGTCTTGCTTTACTCCAATGCAACGGTAAAGGATTTTTTTAATCACCTCTTCAAAGGACGCTGTAGTGGATTCGTGTATTGGAATGCAAGTTTTGTGTATTAATTTACAGAATCCGTTGCATAAAATAAGACACTCCGCCCGTGTATGCTAAAGAATTCGAGAGATACAGTTTATTTATTGTAATTTAGACGATGGGCAAATCTATCTGAAAATATAACCCTCAAAACTTGTCAGACATGGCAGAACGATCTTTTTTGGGGTCGTTGTCGCTCTGCCTAACCCATGAGAGATAAAAACGCGATATTCATAAATATGTAACTGTTCCGAACCCATCCAAAAAAAAAAACTAAGACCAAGAACTATATTACGACTATTCACAGAATCTAATCTAATCGAATCAAAATCTAAAAGAAATAAACAAGAAAATATTTCATTCTGAAATAGGTAAGGTACTCATAGTAATGCTTCGCCGTAGTCGGGTAATAATTAACACTGTAGGTATTTAGGTAGAAAATCGAACAGTTCAAATGAAAATTATTATGAAATAATATGTGAAAAGTATATAATATCATGATTAGGCCCTATAGATTTCCATTTTATACTCGACAGAGCACAAATTTTGCTTTTATATGACTAGCAACACGAATATCAGTCGAGCATGTATTTATTTTGAATGGAATCCATTTGAAACGAAGTAGGAAATTTAATACAACATGAAATAAAGGGTGTCCAGTGGGTAACTTTCAACTTTGAAATTGAATAAATGGAAAACTAAAGAGTGTATTCATATTTTATTTTGCCATCATGATGCGGATTTGGATTTTTAAAAGCATTATCGTCCAAATGACTCCCGTTTTTAATCAGGCTCTTTTTCGGAATCTTTTTCCTTACAGACAATCAGGTGCTTCAGCGTGCATTGTCCTTAATTGCCTCCAGGAACCCATGGCTCAGACCACTTGACCACGGAAGCAGATATCCTTAGTATTTTAAGAACTAACAGCGACACTTATCGTTAAAGTTTAGTACTAACCTCTGTCTCCTTTAAGTTCGACGTTCCCCTTGTACCAGACAAGTTTAGCTGGTGGCTTGGCATTCTTCGCCTGGCACTCCAACGACACCTCCTCACTCTCCCTGACCTCCAGTTTGGAGTTGTGAGGATGTGACGTGATCTCCACTGTTGTAGGGGGCGCTGTGAACAAGGAAAAGTATGGAATTAGTTTATGGACATTTTGGACATTTATGCCTGACCGGTCTTGACTATTAAAGACCTGTGATACTTAGTGGTCCTATAGAGAGGGGCTCATAGGAAGTCCATAAACCCTTCTCATATTCAATCTTCTTTCTTTCTCTCTTCAGTTTTTTTAGTCAGTGGTAGTATCAGAGGCCTATTAGCACAGCTAATACACAGCTAATAGGCCTCTGATATGGTTTGTGTAACGGCCACTATCAATGACAGCGACCGGGACCGACGGCTTAACGTGCCCTCCGAAGCACGGAATCCGTTTTCTTCCAGACAATCTGGTGGATTCATCCTGCATTGTCCTAACCAAACTGGGGAAAATCTCACAAAGTGATAAATAGACAAATATCAACTTTGTGTTCCCCCCCCTGGGAATCGAACCCAGGACCTCCGGATCGTGATCCTATGGCTCAGACCACTAGGCCACGGAGGTAGTTGTACTGTACCTTAATTAACACGAGTATATACTTAGTAACCTATATTAAAAATTTAAGGTGAAAACAAAATCCATACTCGTAACGTAGTAGGCTTCAATTTTTCCGAGTACCAGCCCGGTTCCATCAAAAGCCAAAAAATATAAAGCCGTAGTTTACTTAATTTTTCGCGATATCATATTTTCGACAGGAGTTTAAACACTTATCTATCAATTTTCAATTTCATCATAAAAGCCTGGAGGTGTACGAAAATTAAAAAAAAAAAACGGTGTGAAAAACGACCAAGTCTGAATTTTAAAATATTTTAGGTCGAGTATATTTATTTTACGTGTGTGACAAGAAAACATTATTATGAATTTGTTGAAGCTCTGCGTATTCCTAAACGCGTAACCATTTGTATAAAAAACTAGCTTTCGATTTCGAACTTGCCTGAGCACAACCGTGCGCCCGGATTCATATTTTTCAATTTTAAACTCGGGCTTCCGAACGGGCTCACTGAACCAAAAATATAAATCCAATTAAGGAATCCTCCCTTAAGCCTGAAAATGCTGAAATACGGCTATTAAACGACCTGCTTCTCTGATACCGAACAAAAGAGTGTCTCACATCAATTTTAAACTGTTGGTTAAAATGATAGGTTAGTTTTTCTTAAATGTCGTGAACATGACAGATCACTGATATAAGAAATTATGAAGTCAGTGGAATTGTCCTTAGTCGACAGCAGTTGAATTGAAGTCAGTGGTAAGTTTGTGTTGAACTGTTGGCAAAAGGCATCATAGGAATCAAAATAATGGGATGTAACTTAACTGTCATTCATGAACCTATAGATATAGATCGATGCAAGAATTTGCAATATGCTCATTGGCTGAAGCATTTTATTTCACATGTTAGGCTCAAAGTTTTTTTTTCCTTCGTTAATCACGCTTTTGTAAATAAAATTGGTACAAATTTTCGTATTCAAAACAGTCCGTAACTCTTTAATTTTTTGCAATATTTCACTCACTGGTAATTTTTTTGAACTGATGACATTCTGAACCGACATTTTTTACCGGATATTATTTTAATTTATTACCTCGCATTTTATAATCCAATCCCCAATTTAGGTGACAATTTCGCAGGGACTTTGAAATATGATTATTTATTATCTGTGGTTGGTTATTAACGACGCGACGTAATTAAATGAATTGAAAGATTTTGAAAATTAAGTCTTCTATCCACAGAAGTAGAGTTAACGGTTTTTTTTGCACATGTTGTTAATAACTCAACAGGTTTTTAACAAGATTAATTTTAATAAGGCGCTAATAGAGTTGTCTAAATAGCACAGTTATGATACTTATTAGATTGCATTAATATAATAATAAGTATTACTGTTTAAAAATGTACAAATAGGAATTGTTTCTTTACAAACCCTTTGTTAAAACTGAAGTTGAATTTAGGTACAAAATTTCTAAAAAAATAATAATTAAACCGTTGGTTTAACAAACAGCCCCTTTTTAGTATCTTAGTTCTTTGTTTGCATCCGACACCATGATAAATTGTTTTATTGAAATTTTGTAAGACCGGATGTACTTTATAGCTTCAACCAAGTAAAACGCAATAAATTTCGGCCATAAAATTCGAAAAAAAGTGCAAATCAAATCAAAACTCTCCCCCTGCGCTATGATAAAGGGAGGGTGAAATTTTCTATTACAAAATGCCCATCAATCTTCTATTTTGGTTGGCAAGCAGTTTCTAAGGTCAGGGGGGGGAAAGGACAATCTTACAAATTCATTCGGAAGGGCCTATCAAAACTTTAGGGTGGGTTACACTGACTTCAGTGACGTTTATTTTTGCAATTTGCTTCTACCTACATACAATTTCAATATCTTTCAAGCTAGACTAAGAGTGATAGAAACACATAGTGTTCTAGCTGTCTCTCTTCCCGAGCTTACTTAGAAACCAGTATAGGGAGATGGGAATTTTTGTGAATAATTGCAATTTAGGAGAAAGGCAGAGGGTTGTCATTCTACCACCACCACAGTAATACACAGTTCGTTCTTCTTTCTGAAATGACTCTAATAGAATGGATATAAAATATTTTTACCACGGGTAAAGAACTCATTCCCACAAGAAACCCCTTTTAGCTGCTTCTGAAACCTCGGGGCGGAAATATAATCGAGGTGAAACCCCGTTCAAAATATTGAACGCTTTGTCATAATTAACTTCTGTCCACAGCTTATTTTTACACTGTATTCAGTGTAACCGGCCCAGGCAGTTCTTCTTCTCGATTGGGTTGCGAGTCGATAGACCCAATAAATGATGTCAGAGTTTGTAACAGCACAGCTAAAAGGCCTCTGACATGATTCGTGTAACGACCACTATCAAAGACAGTGACCGGGACAGACGGCTTAACATGCCCTCCGAAGCATGGAATCCTTTTTATTTTCGCTTAATCAGGTGATTTAGCCTGCAATGTCCTCACTAAACTGGGGAAAATCTTACAAAGTGATAAATTAACAAATATCAAGTTTGTGTTTCCTACCTGGGAATCGAACCCAGGACCTCCGGATCGGGAGCCCATTAATCAACCACTAGACCACGGAGGCAGGCAGTTATTAATAGATTCACTGTGACTCGGAAGACCAGTCTTTTGATTCCTTTCAAACGTTTCTTAGGTGGAAAATGTTTTGTAAGACATTTTTA
This sequence comes from Scrobipalpa atriplicella, assembly GCA_029255725.1. Taxonomy (NCBI): domain Eukaryota; kingdom Metazoa; phylum Arthropoda; class Insecta; order Lepidoptera; family Gelechiidae; genus Scrobipalpa; species Scrobipalpa atriplicella. The sequence continues at coordinate 10,704 of JARACY010001821.1, forward strand.
CATAAAGGGGTGACCCATCTAGCTAGCGTTTATCCCGATTTAAAAAAAAATATATAAATGCAGTTCCGTCGAGCTTACCTCTAAGAAGTTTCTTTCGTACTAGGTAGGGACCGACATGAAAACATAGAATGTACCAGCTTCTTTTCTTTTCAAAATTACTGTATCCTCCTTTTCTTACAGTCAAATTTATGAGGAGAGTCTCTTACAGTAAAAGTTAAAGTAATTAAAGTTAACATGAAATTTTCATTTAGTATAGGTAATTAGTATAATTTTTATACACTTAAACATTTAAACATACATACATATAATCACGCCCTTATGGGGTAGGCAGAGCGTAAACGACCCAAACAAAAGCCGTTCCGCCACGTCTGACAAGTTTTTAGGGTTATTCCAGATTGATCTGTATATTGCTTAAGTGACAGGTTGTCAGCCCATCGCCTAAATTACAATACTGAAACCCTCAAATCCCTTAGCTGATTTTTACAGCATGCCCGGGAGGAAATGCAGCTGGCACATTCTATGTTTTTCTATCACTCCCAGTCCAGCATGGTAACATTTAAAGCATATATATAATTGTAGGGGGGTGGAGCATAGATATAATTTTAATTCGAATAGTTTATAATTAGTTTAAAATCCATTAAATCAGCTCTGAAAACATCAAACAAGTAATTTCAGATTTCATTTTAAGTCTCTACAAGCTAACAAAGGCTGACAAACCCCAATTGTATTATCTATACCCACTAGGCATTGTCTTCAATATCTAGAATCGTCTGGCAACACAAAAGACAATATTAATACAATATCATCATCTCCCTAGCCTTATCCCGTATCTCACGGGGTCGGCTACCTAATCTAGGTGATTGAACGAGGGTACTGGTTTTTACACAGAACAACTGCCATCTGACCTCCGCAACCCAGAAGGAAAACCAGACCCAATCCTAGATAGTTCAGAGTTTTCAAGCCGCCAATGCTCAGCACTGACCTCTGACATGGCTTAACGACTAATATCTACGGTATTAAGGGATATTAACCGGGACCAACGGCTCAACGTGCCTTCCGAAGCACCGAATAAACGTACATATGAAATTCGAAAACCGAAAAACACATTGGTACGTGGTGGGATTCGAACCACGACCTCCCCCCGCTCTGGAGGCAGCGGCCCTATCCACTACAGTATCGGGCTATTTATTATCTCTAATCACTAGGCATTGTCTTCAATATCTAGAATCGTCTGGCAACACAAAAGACAATATTATTACAATAATAACTAAATATTTACTCGAGTTTTGGTGTAATACTTTGGAAATACGTCTTGTATTTCAGACCAAAGATATCTCTGTCTACATAGTTACTAACAATGATAATAATTGGTAGATAAGTTAAGCTTTCGAAATATGATTGACTTATAATTTATGAGATGCGCGATTTAATAATATTTTTTGAAAGCAATCAAATCGGTACCTATAGTACCTATTTATGTAGGAATGTCATAGTGTCCTCAATTCTAGGTGATATATCAAGTGCAAACTCATTTACATCTTAAAAGTGAAATTATACTGTTGCACAAATTCATACAATATGTTTTATTATTTAATTTTTTAAAATTATTTTTTGTGAGATTTTCCCTAGTTTTTCAAAAGATACATGTCAGTCCCGGACATCGTCTTCGATATTGGTCGTTTTGCAAATCATAGTCAGAAGAAGAAGGAAAGATTTCTCAGTTTCATTAGTACCTACAACTATGGACTAACTACTCTAGAGTTCTGACAACCGCCATACTAGAGAGCGTACCTCGATACTCGATAAGAGGTCAAAATGCGATTGAAATTGAATAAATTCAATAACATCTTGAACAAAATTATCTTTTAAGATTTTTGAAGTAGAAATACACAATGAGAAATGCTGTTTAAAACATCTGAATTTCCATACATAAATTATGTTTACACAATATTTTGCTAATGTCAATAGATGGCTCTGCTAAGTAGCGGTGAACGCAGTTTATAAGGGAGGTTGTCAGACCTCTTTGATTTATTCGTCCATGGTACAACTATGGACAATAAACAGTACAAAACCAATATACTATACAGTTGTGTGGTGTGGGCATCTGTAGAACAAGGACGACCGTAACCAGGGGCGACAAATTTACCTAGCAGACGAAATGAGTTGGCCTACACAACTGGCCAAGTTGGGAGAGATGGCGGCGAAAAAAAAGACAATTAAAGGAGTTCAGATAGAACACGGCTTACTGGATTGCCTGGAACGGCAATTCTTCTGTTCTCTCATGCGAAAAAATGAGGCGTCAGTTTTAGTCAAGATTTTGTGATTTTGTTCGCATTTGAATCTGTCCCAATGTATATTGTAGCGATAGTGTTTTAGGCTGGATCTCACTGAGCGAAACAAATGGTTAAATAAGATGGATAAGGCTAAATCAACGTGTTTTTTTTTTAAATTCTTGGATGTTTTCCAAAAAACTACAACATGCAATATCCTCAAGATGGCATGAATCACTAGTGCTTCAAGTTAGAAAATTCTGTTAAGACCAGAGATAAAGCAGGAAATTTATATGGCCAATAGATAACACGGATCGTTTACATTTTTGGTCAATTACTTATGTGCCTAAGTCAATGCCTCTTTTGCGAACCGAACCGAAAGGCGCTGAATTGTGAGCTTAATGTTCAGACCTATCTTCTTATCTTATTTAGCCCACATCGTCCCACTGTTGGGCAAAGGCCTTCCTGTTCTCCTTCCACCTAGACCTATAGATAATTAAAATGTCAACCCAAAAGAGAAATCTGCTTAAAGGTTATGCACCTTTAAGCCGCACCTTGCACACTAACATCGTACACGATGAGCTTGGCAATTATAAAGTCAAATCAAAAGACAACACACCAATAAACAATAAACAACACGATTGCTAAGGACAGTCTTTGACAATCCACTCATTTCCGCTAACTCCTTCAACTCAGGTCTCCAGTAACAGGATATTGCCGTCTAGCTGCCGGTTACGCTCCCCTGGCGACGGACAAAGCCTTTGTCAGAGGTGCCCAACTCCTGGACGCAGGTTTTAAGTCTGTTTGCAGTTTTCTTAAGGTTAAGATAAACTCGGAAATTGTTTGCTTTTAAACGAGAGATAGGATTATTTGTTGTGCTGCGTTACGCGTATTTGTTTTTGAATTAATTCTAAACTTCCACGGTTATAAATCCGTCAAAATATTAATAAAAAACTATTTGACAGTGATAGTAAGAGGATAGTCATTTTATAAGGTACAGTGTCACCGATATATCTCTTCAGCTGTCACGTCGCCACTCATAGCTGTCATTGCTTCAATCATGGTCGGTGGAACCTATCCAAATTTCAGTTCCTAATTTCTCCACCTGAAAAGATAAGTCGATGGCACTGTTAATGGATTTTTATAATTTTTGTCATTTGAATTTCGAAGGGATTTTTTATTTGTTTTTAAATACCCTATAATTTTTATGCCGGAATATTTAGTACACAATGTATTTGATACTTTCTTACGTCATTAAATTGAAACCAAAATAAAAAGCCGAAATTTTATCCTCCTAAACAATAAACAAAACAACCAAAATATTGTTTTATTATCTGCCCTTAAAAGCCGGAATACGAAATTAATTTTATAACGAAACAAAACTCGGGCCCTGAAAACTCCCAAGTGGTTTGAAGCACGTTTTATGAATTTAGATTCTAAACACGTAAACACGTTTCGTCGAATTCTCGATTTTTCGACACACGTAGAAAACATTCGTGCATGTGTGATGGTTGATTTTCATCAAAGGTGATTGTGATTATAAAGAAATTGTGTTATTTGGCTCTAAATGTAGACATGCAAATAAAAAATTGGTAGCTCATCGACAAAACGCAAAAAATTGCGTCTAAACAGAAAACAGGCTGTTTATAAAGCTCCCGTTCATTGGTGGATACTTTTTTTATTTATGTTATTTATTTATCGTATGGCATTATTTGCTGTGAGGTCCAGAGGACAGGTGCAGCAGCCGGTTGTGTTGCACTCTTAGCACCGCTCGGGGTCACGTTTTTAAGGTAGGTAGTTCCTACGGACGTGGTGCAACATCGACCAGTAACGACCACTATTAGAAACAGTGACTACGGAATCTGTTTTCTTCCAGACAATCAGGTGGATTCAGCCTGCATTGTCCTAACCAAACTGGGGAAAATCTCACAAAGTGATAAATAGATAAATATCAACCCCTGGGAATCGAACCCAGGACCTCCGGATCGAGAGCCCATGGCTCAGACCACTAGACCACGGAGGCAGTTATAATTTTTTATGGATATTCCTTTTTCACAAGTTTGTATTTTCATTTGAAAATAGATAGTTGACTAAGAGGATGTATAAATCCACCAGTTCGATTGAAATTGCAATCTCCCTACCTTACCCACATGGGTCTTTCAGACCAAATTGTACCGTGGGTTCACAAAGAGGTCAATCTGACCCGGCTACGTCAGATCCGAGTTTTAATAAGGTTGATGGTTGAGAATATATTCCGTGTACGTAACGTATACATGTACGTTTTTTATACGTGCGGAGTAATAAAGTTAATATTAGCAATTTCATCGGTATGAAGTTTTTTCCAATTTGTTTAAGACATCATCATCTGCATCCGGCGACGGTTGCTTAACATTCGTTATTGGAATGAATAAGCTCTAACCATTTGAACACGAGCGCCTCTACAACTGTTATATAGTGACCATAAAAACTATACGAGAAGAATTTTTGTAAGCAACCCCTGTAAATTTGCGTAGTACTAAAATTTCCCTGCATAAACAAGTCTCCCAAATGAACTCCCAACATGAACTAATATTGATACCATTTACCGTCGGGCCACGTCCAATATTACCCGTCTGATTAACAGAGTCAGGGTCAGAGGGCCAGAGGTGTATTGTACACGGCACAATGTACCTGGTCGGGTTAACTCCGCTGTAGCTATTTAATAGCTGGGAGTAAGATTGGTTGATGTGACAATACCGCATAGAGGATTTGTGAAATATCATACAATAGTCGTTTTGTTTTTATTTTTAAACTGTAAATCCAAACTTAGGTCTCGGGTTCCTAACCAAACTTATGAAAATATGCGACGAGTAGTTTTTTAAATTTATTTTTGGTAGGTAAGTAATCTTGTATACTTAAATATATTTTATTTATTGCCAAAACGAGTCATTTGATGAATTTAATGGCAAGAGTTTTCAGCCCTATCTTCAATTAACTAAACAATGGCAGAACTCTATTCCAATCTAGAAAGTCTGACTATCTATTCAGCCAATTACTTATTCTGTGCGAACCTCCCTCACTTTCCAAGTTTGGGGTTAAATAGAAAAAAAAGAAACTAGCGCGGGTTGTCAGTAACGAACGTTGGTGTTTCGAACATCAGTATGTGAAGAGTTTTGTATTTTTTTTTCTTATTGTTTGCGAAGTGAAAGATGCCAGGGCTTTGTTGTTTTTAAATTCATCCTTAACGGATAGGCAAGGGTACTAAGCCATACAGCCTATAATCTTTTATTTTCTCATTCTGATTAAGCCAAGTCTGTAATCTGTTCTTTAAGTATAAGGCATTTGTTTTTGAAAAAGGAAGTTTTTTTTTTTTTTTAGAGATATTAATAGATTAAAAATCAATGTATTTTTGTGTGTTTTGTGTTTATTTTATTTATCAAAATTTTGTCATGCATTGAAAATACAAACTGGAGAAGTCGTGTAAGGCCATCAAGCATCGAAAAAAGCTACATAAAGAGGGTAGACAGAGATGTATGCTCTGAAACGCAAGTTTCTCACTTGTTGCATGATCATGATATGTGTAACTGCGTCGAAGTATCAGACACTGATACCAAAATGAAAAACCACTGTAAATCTTTTTTAAATCAATCCTAAACCAACTGATCATTAAAAAAAACTTTGTATTATTTGTATTCTTCCACGAGATTTCTTTTACCAAAACCAACTTAAAAAAGTTCAAACATTTCAAAGATTTTTGTTGGCAAAATTTTTAACTTTGCTTTTTGCCCTCAAAGCGGGAAACCGAACGCCCTAAGGGCAAAATTTATTTCGCGGTACCCTAAAAACATAAAAGGCGGTAAAAGACAAAGGGTTGCCTGAAAGTCGGTATAAATGTGCCAGCTAGTAATGCAATTAGAAGTAGTACTTTTGTTAGGGCGGGTTTACGTTCATAAGCGGAGCGGAAGCGGATTCATATCTTTTCAATAAGATGTTGATCTTCTTTCTTATCAAGTGGGCTTTCGATACAACCTGTAAAATTATGTCATGTTAAATTATGTCAGAATTTTTAAACTGCCTAAACTAAAAGCACAGTTACCGAGTCCACGTGGTTGACTGAGGCTCGTATTTATAAAGCGATCTCAAGTGTGAGAGCAATATTAAGTATGGATTTGACAGGTCGTTTTGTACTGAAGTGACATTTCCGATACCAACTCAAACTTGCTGTCAGTCTTGAGAGCTGATTATAAATACGGGCCTGAGACCCGAACGCCCTAATTTAGGGTAGGTTTATCGTGCCATTCGTGCCCCTCGGTGGGATGGGGACGTATGTATGATGATGCACAGCAGCTAATCTGTCCAAAAATTTTAAAATTTTACTATGTTTGATTGGTGATAAACGTTATCGCTTTTTGATATTATAAACATTATTTAACTACACGTAAATAATGATTAATAACGGGAAATTTACCGTGATTTTGAATTAAGATTTTTTTCATAAATGTGATTTAACCCGCTTCACACAACAACATAACCCCACCCTAACTCGCGAAGTGGTAAAAGCCACTTCTGACCGTGAGAGAAGGTAATTATTGACTTTTTCAACTCCCCCCACTCTTTGCCCCCTCTTTTCCCAACTGTTCTCTTTTAACCCCCCTCCCCTTACCCCTGGGTCTGTCGAAAGTAGATAAGACAGAGGCTAATTAAAGCCTGTAGTTTTTTTTTTTTTTGGACGTGACCTGTATGGGCTTTTTATTAGTTCTGTATGGGAGACTGAAAGTGGGATTGGGAGGATTCGTTTGGTATTGGATCTATTGGTAAGTGCTTTCTGGACTAGCTTTGTATTTAACCATTGATTTAACCCCTAGAGACACAATTAATAATTTTTTTGAAAAGTTGGTGTCAGATAAAATGTGTAGGCATTTGTTACACTTTACGTAGCATTGTGCTACGAAGAATACATAGTAGCTACGATGGTTTTAATTTAGTATGAGAGAGAAAAAGGTACAAAAAAATTGGTATCCATTTTTATAGTATGGAACTTCCCTGTCCAATAAATAAATAAAAAATATCCTTCTATACAAAATGTGTGAGGTCAGGTGCTTGAGTTGATGATATTTAGAATGTTTTTCCGAAATTCAATTTAGGCAACAGGCTTACAACTCGTCCCTGCAGCAATATGCAATCTATGAATTCAATTACTTCGCCACACAAGCAATCTAACGTAACTCACTTTAGCGAGATATTACAGAATTTCCGTATCAAAACATTCGAGTAGACCTTTGAAAGTTGCAATCAAGCCGAACAATAGACGGCCGGCAAATAGACGCGCAAGTAAACATGTCCACGTGAAATGAGACCGCCTGGTGGTCAAAATGAGGTATGTCAAATTTGAGTGAAATTAGTTCTGTTTTTGTTTCTGAAACTATGTGTTTGGCTGGCACAGTATAATTTTGTGTTTTTTAAACATTTAAAATATGGACCAAATCGAGTGGGATTAGAAACCACGACACATGGTAATAAAACTGTTGCGGAAAACTATTAGAAGGTTTTAGGAGGAAAAGCTTTAATTGTAATACCAAATTGAATTTTGCCACAAAAAACGTGAAATCCCTATATTTATGTTAATTTTTCAGATTATACTCTACAGATTCTAGGTTTTCTTTAAAAATATAATTATTATAAAGAATTATAAAATGTCAGTCTCCCTCAATAAAATCAACGCAACCACGCAACCCTTTAAATGTACAATTATACTTTTATAAAAGTTATTTTAAGCTGGCTACCTTCAGAAAAAAATAAGTCAGATACTTTTGGTGACGCGCTGTTTAAATACAGACCAGCCGATATATATTGACAAATGCTAAAGGTGGGATTTCATTCTAAATGAAAGGAAAACCTGCAAAAATGAGCTTTGAAAGTTACTCTCTTTTATTCAGAAAGCTACCTAAATCAAATTGAGTATACTTTTGTGACCGAGAATAAGCTACATTGACCAAATCAAAGTTAAAATAAACGTCAAGTCGTACAAGGAAGTCAAAGAGAAGGCGGAATCAAGAGAGGACTGGCGTTTACTTCATACTCCACCGACAAGAGCAGCGCTCTTAAATTTATGATGATGATGATACTTTTGTGAACGAAGGATTTAATTTAGGGGATTTTTTGTGAGGACTTTTAAAATTATTTAATGATTACCTTTATTTAATCTAGACTGGAATAACCTAGCAAGTGTGAACAGGTTTAACATTTTTAATCTAACTGGCCAAAAAAAAAATAGTGCTCAACTTGTGAAGTGAACAAAAATAAGCGAAAAAAATTATTATGCTGCGGTGAAACTAAAAACAAATAAAAGCTTTGTTCATTGTTTTAATCCCCTTTTATAAAATACAAGGCAACAAAGAGAACTGCGTATAGTTCAGGAGTTCAAAACTTAACTTTTCAATTCAAATAGACTTTGGCTTTTAAAATAAAATACCATTTTTATAAAAAGTTATTTCGAACTGTCATAAAAAGAACAAGTCAGTTGATAAAAACAGTTCGTAATTTTAATTTACTTAATACAATTGGAATAGGTTTTGTCTAATAATGTGATATTATTTTCATTCTGAGTTTTAGTTTTCAAGTTTTGGCAGACATCACAAAAATTTAAAAGAAAAAAATATCAAATACATTATCATATTTTTTTCTTGTAATGCTTTATTCTTGATCTGTCATTCATCATTACATTACTTATGTATTATTTTGATATAAAAATGTAATAATATAAGCATTAAAGCTACTTGGAATAATGAAGGTCCAAATTCGTCAGGTCAGATTAAGAATAAGACGACTATAAGTTTTTTTTTTATGAGTTTCATATTTTTTTAGTTTTAAGATTTTCGCGGTTGTTAACTACAATTTAACAGGTAACGATAAATAAAATCGTAATAATCCCGTTCAAAATAACAATATAATTGTTTCTTATTTTAGATCATCAAATGCAAATAAGTATACACGAAAAAAGTTAAGGAATGCTCTCAGACTAAACATTTATTTTTTTCATACTGTGCTGCGGAAGTAAAGATAAAAATCTGTATTGATGTCGCTATATTACTTCTGGCAACTTTCAGAATGGCTGGATATACTTGGATATACTTTGGCTAAATGGGGAAATGGCGGAATCTCTAGATTGCTTGTCACATTACTTTTGGGAAACTTGAAAACAGACTAATGTTTTCTTACATAATTGGCTAAATACACAATGCAAGTTCTGCCTTCTTACCCGAAGGTCGTGGGTTCGATTCTGAAGGGCGGACAAAATGTTGGTATTTCTGATGTTGAACGTTTCGTGTGTTTTTCCTAGTTTGGTTAGGATAATGAAGGCTGAACCATCTGATTATTGGAAGGATCAATTCACATTGAGGATGATGCAACTAGAACAAGATGCATTTTCAAGCAACTTCGCGGCCTAAGACTGAGCAACCCCTTTAATAGTTTTTGAGGCACCGTCTATTAGAGTTTGTATCTATTTCTCCATAGCTCTTGATACAACACTTCCGTTCCAATGTACGAGTATAATCACTTAATCACTGAAGTCGGAACAGCACACTTAAACTCACTGATCCGAAGCGCACACAAAACAACTGTAGAATTTATCGATTTCCTTAGCCCGGCCAAATTTGCTTGGTGCAATAAAACTAAGAATTAAACAATACGTCCAGAGTTGGTGCCAAGTCGCCAAGTCGCTGAGATGCATATCGGATCTTGGCAACTTGGCAGTGCCGCACAATCTAGAGTTTCGTTATTTCATAGCGCCGGATAAGATCCAGATTGCAGTAGATTCCGCAAATCGATTCACTATACAGGGAAGAAATCAGATGACTAAACTATAAGGTATGATCTAACCTAAGAAACTGAAGAACTTTCCAAAAGGAACACAGGCCTAAAAGTTAAAACAAAATTGGGCCTCCCATACAAATGTCATCAGCTGCTCCAGTAATTTTGTATGGGAGGATCAATTTCTTTTTTTCATACTTTGACCTATGTTCCGTAGGGAAAGTTGCTATTATATTTTTTACCCAGTGGGTCTTTCGAGTCGAAGCGCAGTCAATCAAGGATTTAGACGACGACTAAGAACCACCTACATGATAAGATGTTTGAGAGGTTGCGTAGTCTACTACAATTTAGATCTGCGGTGCCGGACATTTCGGAGTTTGTCTGGTTTTATGTTATTAGCTGCAGCTAAACAAAGACCAGCCAGGATCTTATGTGTTTACTTTAAAGTTTATACTTTTGCTTCGTTCTATCGTTGAAATCCAGTGACTTTCAGGTTTATTAATATTGCTCTATTGTCTGTTGTCACTAATTGGTCTATTATTATAGAGTTATATAACTATAAAGGAATATAATATTCCAGGACATATAGAACATAATATTGCCCCAAACAGATTGCGACCACGATGATGCATACATAACTCTGTCGAAATGTCGGACAAAAAGATATTTATTTATATTTAAATACCTATCAAAATCATATCGCGCTTCGACCCGATGTTTAATGAATTACTGAATAAAATAAAACAATCTTTTAAGTTAGGTGGTATATAGGCCCGTATTTATAATCAGCTCTTAAGACTGACAGCGAGTTTTGAGTTCGTTTCAGAAATGTCATTTCAATACAAAACGGCCTGTCCAATCCGTACTTAATATTGCTCTTAATCTAGAGATCGCTTCATAAATACGAGCCCTAAACTAAGCTTTGGGACTTTGGGAGATCATAAAAATAGCGATTTGCCGCGAATGGAATTTTGAGTTATTTTAGTAAATAATGAGTAAGATTGCTGTTGATATTATATTGGCCTCAATTCACGCCGTCCAATTACTAATTCTAATTCTTAGTAGCGCTGTCACTTTCTTAACTTTGACATAAGAACAGGATAGCAAACAAATACGTGAGTTTGACATTTCTTATCTGACATAAGACTGCTTAAATTAATTAAAATTAGTGAGCACGCTCTATGGTCATTCCTTATTTAAAGCGCCGTACGTCAAATTAAGAATGTCAAAGTCACGTGTTTGTTTGCTATCCTGTTCTTATGTCAAATTTAAGAAAGTGACAGCGCTACTAAGAATAAGAATTAGTGATAGTGCACCCTGAATTAACACCATTGTAATCGAAAAATGTCGTAAATTAAAAAACATTTATTCTTCGAATTACTTACTAACTTCTATAAAAAAAAAAAACATCTGGCAATTTTACATTTTATCGCCTCTTTCAATAAATTTTTAAACCCATAAATTTGATCTATAAAATAAACCCATCATCATTTCAGAAATAATAATAAATCTTTCAGTGTACAGACGCCAGCTCCCAGGCTATATTAAATCATTGCCAGAGGGCGTTCATTGATCATTTAATTATCTACCGATGAATGGGCAGCTCTTGCACTATAAATTGATAATTATTTCTTGTCTTAATCCATATATCATACATACTATCACGCCTGTATTCCTAATGGGGTAGGCAGAGCGTCAACGCCCTAAAGAAAGGTCGTTCCGCCACTTCTGACAAGCTTTAAGGGTCATTTCAGATAGATATTTGTAGGTATTTAACAGGTAGGTAACAGTGACAGGTTGTCAGCTCATCGCCTAAATAACAATATAATGTAACCCTTGAATCCCTTAGCTGGTTTTTACAGCACATTTTATGTTATTCTTTCACTTCCAGTCCAGCATGGAAGAATTGTTCATTATAATGAATAGTTATCAGATCATTATATTTAATATTAATTATCTACCTATGTACCTATGAATGGGCAACTCTTGCACTATTTAAATTTGTAATTATCGGAAAATGTATTAGTTACGGGATCTCAGGCAATAAAATTAATTTTTAATATATCCTTTTCGGACAGAATGAAATGAAATAGAATGCGCCAGCTGTGTCTTTTCCTGGCCATTCTTTGGAAATCAGTAGAGTAATCTTACGAAGGTTCCAAATGTTTTGTTCTAAGCGATGAGCTGACAGTTTGATCTTTCTGAATTGATCCTCAAACAAGAGTCAAAAGTAACGAAAACGAGCCTGTTAATACTCTGCGTACCCTATGAGGGGCACAGGCGTGGCTACATGTATTTATTTACATGTAGGTACTTGGGTACCTGTATTTCTCAACTTACAATTCTGTCGAAATACAATTTTGTGGATAATTTCATTCAAATCACAGCCAAGCAAGCGCAAAGAAATTTAATTTTACTTTGGTACTTTAATTCTTGACATTGTTTTTCTAACGCCATAATTTTTGAAATCCCATCTCTGTACCGGAGATGACTTTTTTATCAAATTTGTTAACAAAGGACCAGGGATAATGCTTTTAGAGAATATTTTTAACACTGTTACTGTTCATGGCGACAGAAAATATGGCCCGCGTTAAAAATGACAAGAATTTTTTAACAAAAAAAAAATGATAGTTGGGGTTTCTTTTTTTTTTTTATTCTTAAAAGTTGACCAAACTAAACAATTTTTCAACTAACACACGAAAATAAACAGAACAGTCTTTTTTGTATTTCGACCTTATGGCGCTCTTGAGTAGAACTAAATCATGCCATCCATTTTTATGGAATTTTTTACTAAAATTATTGTTTTCAAATATCAATTTTAAAAAGTTTGTGTTACATTACCTACTTAAAAAACTGTTAATTTAATTTAACTATCGGTTAATTTAGTTTAATTAAACTTATGTTGACCCACCCGTACCATACTCACAATCAGATGCTTGCTTTATAGGTATGTTTAAGAAAGACTAACGTTTTTAAAAAGTAAGTAATAATACAAACTTGCATCAATGGTAATTCCGTAAACTAACCGTTATAAAGAATACAAAACTATACGAAGACTTCACCTTGAAAGACCCTGTATAGGGGAAGTTGGGGAGGAATGACTGCCCCGAGCCACTTATCAGAAATTCCTTGCTTTATTTATTTTCCTCATTGCTGTAAAATTAATATACCGTCGGCAAATATTTGGGCGAGCTTGACTGTTCTGGTGATTCGGTAAGGTCGGCGGTTTTGTGACGTCATAATAATATCTACTTCATTATTTTTGTCTATGATTTTTAGTTCGAAATGTAAAAAAAGTTACTTATATACAGTCAGGCCTTTATCTCTTACGGTGTAGGCAGAGCGTTACGCCAACTGAGAGCAACAATTGAGAGCAATTTCGAAATAAAGTAATGTTTGTAAGCTACGTGAGTGATAAGGTGGCCCAACGCCAAAATAACAAGACACTGAAACCATCGTTTCTCTTTACTGTATTCTACAATATGAGAACAGCTAGAATATTCTATGATTTTCTATATCTCACTGTTCACCATAGAAGCTTATGATGGCTAACCCAGCTTAGGTTGCTGAAAAAAAAGCAAACTAATTTAATTGTAAGATTTATTTTATTTAAGTACTTACTTATATAAATATGTAATGAATGTGCAGCGCTCAGATAACTTTTTGTAGTTTAAGAGTGTAAAGGATGTAATAAACTTTGTAAAATTTTGAATAAATGTGTATAATAGTATAGTAAAACTAACTAGAAATATCCATGCCTTCATTATTACTATACAAATATTTCTACACTGACATACAAAATCAAGTATCAAAACCAAACGCGGCAAGCACAATGTTTTGATACTATCCGCTTCACATGATACGCCACAGTGTTTGTTTTGCCCCGCTCTCCCCAGGGCGTCCTCGCTATAACTCAATCGTCGCAAAAAGAGTAAGTCGGGGGTTAGTGGCGATGGCAATGGAAGGGAAAATCGATTGAAAGTTGACTTAAAAAAGTTTTTGTACGGTAACCTAGCTATTTCCGAAATTCAGTTGAAAGCGTTTGTAATCGTGTAAAATTGTGTGCTCAAAGTACTTGCCTAAGCGACGACAGGAAAATCTGAAGTATCAAATAGCGATTTCCTTCAACTGGATTCCGAAAAATCTCCCAAAATGGTCGGGAATCGGTCGGAATCTGCAGAAATGAGTAATATCCCTCTGTCCGGCAGCCGGCTGCTGGCTGGACTCCAAAACTGCCGTAACGAACGCATTGTGACTGCAGTCTAGGACGGCCGAGTTATAGGAAATTCTCCATACAAAATGACCACCCCAATTAGTTTCTTTTATGGGGCAGCCATATTTTTTTTCCTTTCTTAAAAGAATTTCTTTATTTTATCTATTTTGTCCCTTGCATTCGCGTACAATAGAATCACGCGTCAATGACTGAATATACAGAGGCATTTTTGTTACGTCTAGTTAGTAATTTTAAAAGTAGGAACTGTAAGTATTAAGAACAAAAATAAAAGAAAAAAGAAAACCAGTAATATTTTTGGCAATTTTCGCACTCAAAATGTGATATATTTCATAAACATAAAAAGTGGGGTATAAAAATTGACCACGGGCAGGATTTGAACCTGCGACCTTCGGAAAATGAGTAATGTTACCGTTTTAGTTTCAAATATAAATCGCTTTATCTTACCACTTATACCACACGAAATTGTATGTAATTTATATATGCAGTGGATCTTCGGCGTCCGCCGCAGGTCGCTTAATAATTGGGCGGTCTATTACTTATGGTTATTTAAATTAAATCGTGATCGTGAAAATTTTTCTTATTTTTTTTTAATTTTCCATATCTGTAGGAATTTACCGAATTGCGTTTTTATTAGAAACCGAAAGAAGGAGAGTGTGATGGCTTACAATATTTATATTGGTATGAGTATACAATACGGTATTTACAATGTATGACTTATAATAAAATTTAAAAAAACAAACTAGGTCTTCACAAATTGCCCTCAACATTTTGTTTCTCTCCAAATTTCTAACATTCAAAACAAAAATTCTTAAAACTGATTCCTAGCGACATTTAAAAATTCCCACATTCCGCCATTTTGCGTGTCGGCCATTCATCTTTCGTTTTAAACTGCGAACAGCATGGCTAACTTTAGGCGCGCACCAACATCAGTCATTGCAACTTGTACGCATGGCTTGTACGATGAAAAATTCCGACGCCATCTTTTTTTGGTCATGGGCGTTTTACACGTCCACGGCAATGGCGACGGCACGGTATCGTCGATGGTGTCGTGAAAGAGATAATGTATGAATATTAATGAAATTATATGGCACGCTTTTCCATCTGACGGCACGGCAACAACGTCACGGCAACGGCACGGCAACGTCGCATGTGTGTGCACTCAGAGTGGAACTAGGTGGATATCGTCGACGATATTACCGTCTTAGTGGAAAAACGGAGGCACGGTATCGTAACGCTATCTTTATGGTGCCGTTGCCGTGCCGTCTAGTGGAAATACAGCCATTAAGTTTGTTTATTTGTCTCTTTTGATAATGCGTTGACGCGCTGTCTACAACGCATCGTAGAAATGATACAACAACGAATTATCATGTATTTGCGTATATTCTATAGGTACAAAAAGAAATACTAAAAGTACTCTTATAATTAGTAGGTATAGTTTTAAATTCATAAACAAAAAATGCTTATTGTTAAATGTTTTCAAAATAAAATAAACAATGATGTCATTCGGCTTTTTGGTCTCAATCCGAAAACACTCTAAAGAGAATGTTCATTCAAAATTAGGTTAAAATGAGGAACTCCGAAAGAAGTCCTCTGAATAGCCGCCATGATTTATTTCTTAAGAGTTCGGTCAACCTTTTTAGATAAAAAGGTTTTTTAAAAAAAGTTTATTAAGAGGTTTATGGAGTTGCAAGATTTGGGGAAATTGTATGACCTTCTGGGGTAGTTAAGTTAAGTTTGTTTGAGTTTCAGAAACTGACTCTTTGGTTTAGTCGTTTAAGCCTTAAGCTGTAGAAGTAAAGAATTAGTTCGACTCCCATTATGTGACATGTCTAGTATTCATGAAAAATGCCTATTAAGTACCTAGTTGAAAAAAAACACATATTTTTGTAAGGAGAAAAGAATTAAACACTTTATGAAACACCAGTTCCTGAACATTTTATTTTGTATGTATCTAGACAAGCAATTCTAAAATAACAAGAATATTCAATGCAAAGGATAATGATTTGAAACTTAAGCAGCTTAAATTGTTGTGTACAAAAAAGAGTACCAAGTATTTACAGGAAAAATAAACCTTACAGTATTCGAAATAAGAATTATTAGCAGCGAGCGTGTTTTTGCCGTACAAAGAGTAATATTTTAAAAAGTTTGTAGCTAATGTCTACGGCGTAGAGAATTCGTAGCACACCTACGAAGTGTCTACGAATCACGTACGCTTTCTTACTTGCAAAGACGGTGGCCAAATGCAAGCCAAATGTATATTTCAACTACAGCTTCCTGCATAAAGATTGTTCCGTCAATGAACAGCTTTTAGCGGCAAATTCTATCAGAAAATGAGAAGAAATATGACTTCCCCATACAAAATAGGTAGTAAAAGTTCGTATAGGGCGTTTTTCATTCCCTGAAAGATTTTCTCTGTGAAAGTTGTTCAGTTTCATTGACTGAGCAACCCCTATCAGTTTGCGGGAAGCTGTTCTTTATATTTGTATAGTTTGAAAAGTTAAAACAACTAAAAGTTCCGATGAGGGTGGTTTTACCCATGAATCTGGAAAATTTTGTCTCATAATCCCATTCCAGCCTGGAAATATATCCGAGCAATAATACAATATCTTTCAAGAGTCCAATTAAGACATTTCCATAAACAAACACAAACGCACTTCAGCGCTATTATTACCCAAGAGGAGGAAGATAATTTAGTACACCCCAAGACTTGTGCAAGACGTCGTCTAATGAATCACTGGGCCTATTGCGAAAATTCCTTTCCCTACCATCTGCCCTTTTATCTTGAGACCTACTGATGTGTCTGCTGTTGGGGAAAACCTGGTAAGTGATGTTTTGGTTGTGTGTTTTGGGAATGTGTTTTGGTTGATGGAGTTTACTTGCAAATTTAAAAGACGATCGGCAGTCTCGGCTAAATCTGTGACAAGAGTTCAAAATGGTTCGATTGGTACACCAATGTCCTTCATTTGTATGAAAACGTCCGGTTCTTCTTTGTGGTAATGTTTATTGGGATTAAAATTGTTTTAATTTTGGCAACGTTTTATGTATTTTATTTAAGTGAATACGTTTGAGGAGAGATTGCAGTTGCAACGATCCTTTTTTATTGACCTAAGTATTTCAATTCAAAAATTAATAGTTGAAAAATTTTCATGATTTTGGCTAAGTTTTTTATGTTTAACATTAAAGTGGTCAATTGTTTTAATTTCTCACAATAACTTTTTATATTTACATACTTTTATATCGGTTTCACAGAATAATAAAATTGATGAAAAAGCATTTTTTTACACAATGTAATAAATCAGTAAATTGCGCGTTTATATTTTTCAGTTTTATTTTTTTCGTGTTTATATTATTATATATCAGTTACAATGTTTTGTTTTCCACTAGCCGCAATACCCATAGCCCCTAAAGGCGCCATTTATCTTACGAAGGTCTATTGTTTATCCAGAATTATAATTATACGCGCAATTTGACGACAAACCGGCTGCTGGTCCTACAGAATTTGCTTTAGTTCTGTCTAAAGAAGTGTAGAGTGAAGATAAAGGAACAGATGGGAATCTTTGCTTTGAACGTTCAAGGAGTCTCTATTTTTTTTCTTTTTAAAATTTTAAATTAGGGGGTGAAATAAAAGTTCAAAATACGAAACTAGACAACTTTGTCCAGGTAACATAGGGCGTTAGAAAAAAAAACGTGTGTCAGCTGACCGGACATTTTCACTATGAAAGACCAAAATTTTTCTTTCGTCTTACGTTCTTTATGTTTCATAGGGAAAGTTGTTCAGTTTTGTGCACTGAACTCATCCTCAATATTTTGTCGAATGATTTGACTTCCACCCTGTAGAAATCCGCCCGTGATTTCATCCTAAGTTTTTCAAAACAAAAATGGGGTCAATAACGATAAAGCTTTTTATTATCAAACTAGAGTGAAAAATGGGGTTAAAAACTGAGAACTAAATGGCGCCACTGTTGAGTGTTCCTTTTACCTGTGATTGGTAAGTAATCTGTCAATATCAATGTCAGTTTTGTGTCTATTGGTCTCTTTTGGAACACTCAACAGTGGCGCCATCTGCAATTAGCTTACCGTTTTTATTCCCATTAGTTGCACACATTTCTTCCATGCTGGACTGGGAGCGATAGAAAAACATAGAATGTGCCAGCTGCATCTCCTCCCGGGCATGCTGTAAAAACCAGCTAAGGGATTCGAGGGTTTCTGTGTATTGCAATTTAGGCGATGGGCTGACAACCCGTCACTATAGCAATATACGCAATCATATCCATCTGTAATAACCCTCAAAACTTGTCAAACGTGGCGAAACGAACTTTGTTTAGGTCGTTTTCGCTCTGCCTACCCCATAAGGGATAAAGGCGTGATTATATGTATGTATGTATGTAGTTGCACACAAAAATCAAGAGTTAAAAATCCTGTCACTGGCCATCACAAAAATTCATTTAAAAACTATAAAAACATTTTTTCAAATTATTCCAAATTCAAACTCTCCCTCGCTCGACAATTAAGAACCGGCATTATGGCTGAAATAAAACGGAATGAAAACGCGCAAAAGAAATAAAGCGCACCACACACTGTGCAATTAGCGATTGCCAAATGCCGGGGCGTGAATGGGGGTGAAGTGAAATTAAGGCTTATGGAATAATATGGCGGAGATACTTAAAAAAGTTTTTTTTAGTAGAAGCTTTGCCATAATTATTTACTAAACGCTT
Source organism: Scrobipalpa atriplicella (assembly GCA_029255725.1). Classification (NCBI taxonomy): domain Eukaryota; kingdom Metazoa; phylum Arthropoda; class Insecta; order Lepidoptera; family Gelechiidae; genus Scrobipalpa; species Scrobipalpa atriplicella. The sequence goes on from JARACY010001821.1 coordinate 29,714, forward strand.
TAAAGGGTTACGCGTTAAAAAAAACTAGTATGTGCAATAGAATCTAAATTGATTACACGCCGTCTTGCACAAGTCTTTGAGAATAGTAAATTTTCTTTCTCCACTTGTGTAATAATAATGTCATACTGAGATATCAGCCTGGTCTTGAAAATCAAATTGGCACATTGTCGAAAGTAAAAAAAAAACAAGAGTATTTCAATACGTAGCTAGGTATTACCTAATTCATACCAACATAATAACTATCTACGTGGTCTAGCGGTCTGAGCCATGGGCTCACGACCCGGAGGTCCCGGGTTCGATTCCCGGCGGGGGACAATGACTTTGTTTGTGTCTAGTTTGGTTAGGACATTGCAGGCTGATCACCTGATTGTCCGAAAAGTAAGATGATCCATGCTGTCGGATGGGCATGTAAATAGTCGGTCCTGCGCCTGATTTCTCTCTGGTCGTGTCAGTCAGTCTGTCCCATCAGAATAAGAGATTGAAGGAATAGAGAGTGCACTTGTGTGTTTCGCAAACACTTGGGCACTAAAAACTAGTCCCGCGCAGTTGGCCGATCTCTGGGAGAAAATTTTATTCTACATATATCACAAAGGTATATAATACCTAAAACTACCTTCAAGATTATGAAACTTAAGTTCTTAAACAGAAACTTAGACCGAGGTACTTGAAAGTTATCAAGTTATGTCAAGGAATATTTCTGAAAAGTATTAAAGTTTTTATAAAACCCTCACCGACCACGTAGAGAACATGTCTGGATACTTACCTGAAAGAAAAAAAAAACTTATTAAGTATACATTGTAGAAAAATCTTACAATATACATTGTACTCTAAGGCTCGTATTTATAAAGCGATCTCAAGATTGAGAGCAATATTAAGTGCGGATTTGACAGGTAATTTTGTACTGGAACGACATTTCTGATACGAACTCAAACTCACTATCACTCTTGAGAGCTGATTATAAATACGGGCCTAAGTTGCATGAATAGAAGAAGAAAACTTTATAATATGAAACTGAAGAACTTTCCATGCTGCACTGGGAGCAATAGAAAAATATAGAATACCTCAGCATGCTTTCTTCTCGGGCATAGAGTAGAAATCAGTACACGAGGGTTTATAAGTTTATAGTGCAATTTAGGCAATGGACACTGGCAACAAAGTTATGCTTTTATCCCTTACGGGGAAAGCAGAGCGTAAAACGACTTGTAAAAGGCGTTTTCACCACATCAAATATCTAGGGCAGGTTGTCATAGTGACAGTTTGTCAGCCCATTGCCTAAATTTTAATTCTTTTGCTGACTTGCACATTCTTTGTTTTTCTATCGCTCTCCCAATCCAGCATGGAAGAATTGTTCTTGAAAAATGACAAATAATCTTCAACAATTATTAATATTTTATATCTCTAAAAACAATAATATTCAAAACTCAGAATCCTGTACCCTTTCCCCATATCTTGGTATAACTTAACACCAACTATCACCACTCTATATATATTTACCCACAAAAGGGGTAGAGCCATACACTTTCCCCATTGTGTGGGTAAAAATGTATGAAGCTATATAAGAGACGGTCGCAGATAAATATGACGTATTATTATGTTTTCCAGAACGGGTTGTTGGGGTGATTGCGTGGTCATAAGCGAAGCGAGAAGCGATAAGCGTAATGCAAGTGCATGACAAACCTTCTACAACCGGGAACTCACAAGCAACTTAATTAAAATGATGGGTTCAGTTTAGATAAAGAATCCCATGAAGGATGCGAAATTTCATTCTGTTTTTTGCAGTGGTCAAAACTTGAATGTCGGGTGATAACATTCAAATAAAATAATAACTTTCGAATTAATAATACCAGCTTTACGCCTTCGGATTCACACACAACTTAAAGCGAAAAAAAAACCTTTTTCTATTCAAATTTCATACCGATTCAAGCTGTTAAAACGTGACTGACACACATATTCAAACATCCAAAAGTTTGCTTTTATAACATTAGTTTAGTAGACTATAACATTAGTACACTAGGCAATAGTTAAAAAGTCCAATTTTAGTACGACAAATTACTTAGTAGTTAAGTCACACTATCTCTTATCGCTCCGCTTGTCACCACAGCCAAACCCCCGTAAAAAGGAATTCGGTGTATTATTTCAAGAGAAATATTTTCAAAGGAAAGTGACATCCCTTGTTAAGGGGTGACAGTTTGTTTTCTCGCAGTACGTTCTCGTCTGCCCACTCTGAGAGAGGTCTTAGACAGGTCTAGATATTTTTCTAGTCTATACGGGGTGTAAGGGACAGCGTCCCGCAAACTTATAGGGGTTGCTCAGTCAACGATACTGAACAACTACCACCAGGATTTTTTTTCAGGAAATGAAAATTAAAATTTACTTTTTCATACAAAATGACCACATTGATCAGACAATTTGTATGGAAAAGCAAAATTTTTTTTTCATTTCCTGAAAAAATATCCTGATGATATGTGTTCAGTATCGTTGACTGAGCAACCACTATCAGTTTGCGGGACGCTGTCCCTTACACCCGGTATACTTTGTGCTAGTCTAAGAGACGGTGACGATTTAAACTTCTTCGTTAATATGGCTGTTTGTTTTTTTTTTACTTTATTCGTAACACAAAGACAAGTTTTAAAAATGGAATCAATAAAGGTTTTGTCCTCCATAATATGCAAACATTTAAATAAATAGTTATATAGAACTTCAACTTCTAAATAAAGCCAAATCGAAATGTAAGTTTAAAATGGTTCTATCATACCAGAATCACTGCATTTTCTATCATCCACATACTAAAGTTAGAACATAGGTACCTATTTATATTTATTACGTTGATATACCTCTAAAATCACAGTCGTTTATCTAAGAGAACTACATAGATTTTGAAATAAGAAACTATATTTTCAAATCGCTGTCTCTCCGACTATAATCCCAGTGTACTTTGTCTATGACTTTGCAGTAATAGGGTATAAAGTCTGAGGAATGAGAAATTGAGAAATATCGCTCCAGACAGATGGATGACTATTGTCATACAGGATAATGGTATTGTTTCGCAGAAAGGAATTAAATAAAAAAATAACGTGACATGACTCATGATCAATGGTGGAATAAAATATACCCAATTCAAGGTCTATTAGACTGTAGTTAAGAGCAAACCCATTTCTAAAAAACATTAAATGTAATCCTTCGTATTGACACGTTGGAAACCTAAACACACTCGAAATATCAAATCACCATCAAACGGTACGAACTAATGTTTGTTTGAGCCGACAACTGAATTAACACTAGTGATTAGTGATGTGATGACAATTTTTATTGCGCTCATGAATATGTCGATATTTCTGAAAGGGACAAGTGCTGAAATCATGAAAATCACTTTCATTACTGACTCTCTCATGATGGAATTTCATTTTCAACTGCTTTCGTGGACTAGCAGTCCGGAGCCAATTGGACCTTAAGGGCTCTGGATCCGGCAGTCCCTGGGTTCGTTTACCAGCAGGAAAAATACAAAGCTGATATTTGTCAATTCAACACATTGGTGGTGGGATTTCCCCCACTTTGGTTAGGACTAGGAGACAAAACCATTTCAGAGGCATATGATACACCTACATAAACCCTATACACCAAATGGTGATTTAAAACCCTGACACCAGAGTTCATTGGGCCTTTCGTCGGTCCGAAAAACCAATCGATAAGAAGACGAAGATTATAAATTACAATAATAATTTTGCTTATCATAATATCAAAACAAAAATGAGAATTGGATATGGAAAAGAAATTGTAGAATCCCACGATTTCTGTCACTGCTGATGCAAAAGTATTCGGCTTATTTGTTGTTTGTTGAATGGAGGCTCAGACCACGACGATCAGTTTTTCAATTATAAATAACACTTATTTATCGTAATAAAAAGTACTCCACACAACACTAGTTAGTGAAAACCCCAGAGGCAGGGAAGCCTAGAAACTTGTCCAATTGAAACTGGCTCGCTACCTTTAATTTAGTTCCGTGTGTACAGAACCTTTGGATATTCGTGTGCAAATAACTTGTAAGTTACTTCCGGGAAAATTAAGTTTCAGTTTTGCTTTATTTATGTCCATTTTGTGTATCTTCTGGAATTGTAATTAAATTTTCAATATTTTAGCCGATCGATGTAAAAAGTATTGGATACATACATACATATAATCACGCATTTATCCCTAATGGGGTAGGCAGCGTAAACGACCTAAACAAAGGTCATTCCGCCACGTCTGACAAATTTGAGGGTTGTTCCAGATAGATCTGTAGGTATATTGCTATAGTGACAGGTTGTCAACCCATCGCCTAAATTAAAATACTGAAACCCTCGAATCCCTTAGCTGGTTTCTACATCATGCCCGGAAAGAGATGCAGCTGGCACATTCTATGTTTTTCTATCACTCCCAGTTTAGCATGGAAGTTTGGATACTATTGAAATTATTAAGGTGATGAATGTTTGTCAGACATGATGAAAACGCATTTTACTAGGCGTTTTACCTATGCCTACTCTATGATGTATGTTTTCCATTTTTTATTTGAAGTCATGTGATAGGACACACATTTTTTTTATTCACTGCGATTTGAAATCAAAAAAGATCAGCTAAAACGTGCAGAGAGCGTTTTCGTCACGTCTGATAGGGAAATTTAAGACTGAAATATGTACCGCTATATAGTGACAGGTTATATAGATAGATAGATAGATAGATGTTCTTTTGCGGTGAGTAAAACATGCACGAGTTGCGTTGGAAGTTTCCGAAGTGTCAAACGATAATCTGTGATACTCACACCTAAGTTTGAGACGACTAGTAACTTAAGTCCGAACTACTGACATCCTCATGCGGTAACTTAACCGTTAAAGTGACGGATCGATCTCGAGGTCAAACTTTGCAAGATGCGGTGAAGTGTGATGTCATTCGATATTTATATGGTAAGCTGTTGCGAATGTTGGTAGTTTGAAAAATGTAATGACGTTGACTATGCATTTCGTTTCGTATGTTTAGGAGCCAGGTCTCAATAAAAAGAGTCATTCCCTTTGTTTGGTACCATTAGTGCAAAATGAGGCTCAAAAGACCCAGTATACTTACTTATAGAGGGTCGTTTAGTAAACCCCAGAGAGCATGAAATTTGATTCAGGCCAAAATCCTCTCAGGCCGAGATCAAAAGAAGGGCGCTGTTTTGTACTAGTACAGATATGCGCTGTTTTGTACTAGTACAAATATCTGCGTTAGGGACTTAATGAAATTAATAAATTTCTCGCAGAATGGCTATGGAATACAGGGACGAATCAAGGGAACATTAGCGCCCTGTGGACCCTTTGAAGTAATATTATTCGGGCAAAACTAATTCATAAACGGAAAATGATTCATCAAATAACAATTTGATTTTATTGGTACAGGAAACACAATTATGATTAAATAATGTAGGTAGATAAAGTTTCTTGAAGTTCAATCAAGCAATCTATCCTATCTATCTATTATATTTAGTGCCTCTGTACTATTTTATAAAGAGTTATTTTATTATAAAACAACTTGTAAAACCCCCAGCTCCAAAACAAGTGAAAATTGAATGAAATAACACTTGGCTTAAAGGACTTGTTTCCACCGCCAAAACAAAATGATAGCCAGTTCCTGTCAAACCTGTCAAACTAGCGCCCCTACCCTAGTTCCGGCCCTGGCTCCGACGTCACAGGCGCGACCCCTAATCTTGATAAATAACACTATTTCCTCCGGCCTCTAATTACAGGGTGTTCTCAAAACTGAGGCTCGTTTGATGTCCCGAATAACAAGCTAATCACGTTTATACAGGGTGAATTAAGAAGCCGTCAAGATTTTCAGATCTCTGCCCTTTGTGGTTTGAAGTTCATTCTGAGGATTTTGGGGGATTTTAAGGTTATTTTCGTGGTTAAGGCTTTTGAGGAGTATATTTCCTCGTTGGTTTTAATTGGTTTTAGTGGTCCTGTGTTAATTTATTAATATTTATAGATGACTGGATTTTGATACTGCGGTTTTAAGCGTAACTTAGGTAGTTTTTCTTATAGAAACAAAATAATTTATAATGGTTACACCACAATTGAAAAATTTGTCTGATTTTCGATAAGAGTGCGCGTTATTTATATCGGGTGTAAGGGACAGCTTCCCGCAAACTGATACTTAGAGGTTGCTCTCTCTCAACTCAGCAACTTTCACCAGGAAATTCTTTCAGGAACTGTAAAAAAAAGCTTTTAAGAATTACCAACTCTATCAGACAATAATTTGTTCAAGGAAGCCAATTTTTCATTTCCTGAAAGACTGTTTTTGTGAAAGTTGTTCAGTTGAGCAACCCCTATCAGTTTGCGGGAAGCTGTCCCTTACACCCGGTATGCGAAGGTTCTTAAACGATTTTACGCACGTAGCAAAATACAGGCGAAATAAAACACCAAACAATAAATAACATAAGATAACATCGACCTTGTTGGTTAAATTTTAAACCGCAAAAACAAATATCGAATTCAAAATGGCCGAATCCAAAATGGCCGTTGAACTTATTCGGCTGCGTTCGGGAAAACGCAGAATTTATCTGTGACGTTTTATTGTTTTAATATTTTAACTTTGGGAAGTTAATGGCGTGGAAAGAGACGTAATGGGATTAGATTTTCTTGCAGTTTCGACATACTTTCTTTGGCACATATTAGATTTTTCTTTAGACATTTTGTGGTTGATATACAACCTAATAAACTCTGATTTATGTTTTATAGAACCTAAAACTAACTGTGTTTATTGCCAGCAGTTTTTGCAAAATTAAACACAATCAGTATAAATTCTGATTACCATACTGGACTAAAAATGATAAAAAACATAGAAGTTGCCAGCTTCTTCTCCTCCCGGGCATGTTGTAGAGTTCACAAAGGGATTCGAGTGTTATATTGTAATTTAGGCGATGGGTTGACAACCTGTCATCATGTTATACTACACCATGTCATTCATAATCAATCCTAAATATTGCCCTCAATATTTGTCACACGTGGCAAAAACGTCTTCTACTTGTTATGCTCTGCCTACCCCATTAGGGATATAGACGTGATTTTATGTAAGTATCTATATAAAAATATTGACTAAAATTACCGTTTAAAGTACAAATATTTCTTGTAAGGGTAATGTTAATCTGCATTGTTGTCTATAACAGACTATTGATAGTAAACATTATGTTTGTATCTACTGTAACGTACAAACAAATCAAATCACTAATATTAATATACAATACAGACCAACCGATCCTTCCAATACAAAAGAGTCAATACTGATCTAAAAATAACCAAACAATACAAAAAAAAAATGATTATAAAGGACGTTATTAGTCTTCCCACTTGACAGTACACAAAGATCCTAGTTATATTACAATAGATCTAAGGCCCGTATTGATAATCAGCACTCAAGAGTGACAGCGAGTTTAAGTTCGTATCAGAAATGTCATTTCAGTACAAAACGACCTATCAAATCCATACTTAATATTGCTCTCAATCTTGAGATCGATTTATAAATACGAGCCTAAATAAGTCTATCAAAGACTTTTCTATAAATAATGATGTACGTCTACTTACAAGAATTCAGAAAATTTTCTCAATCACAATGATTGATAAGTAAGAAGTAATGTCTAATTTGGTATATTTTAATATATCATATTGATCACGCAAAATTTAATTGAAAAATTGTGTATGGAAGTCACAAAACCGAAATATATGCTCTAGAATTTTTAAATGAGAAAAATATGTTTTTCCTCTGAAACATACTACAAAAATATGCAAACACGAGAATATCCGCAGGCAAAAAGTTAGTGTAAGAGATCCAAAGAGTTTTCCACTGGGAAGGTCCTTCCAGAAATGATTTATAAAGAACCCCTTGCGGGCAAGAGATGGAATCTTAGATAAAAGTAAGGAAAATGTAGGAGTAACAATGGGCGTTTTTTCACTAGACGGCACGGCAACGGCAAGGCGACGTACCGTCACGATACCGTGGCGTAATTTTTCCACTAGACGGCACGGCAACGTCCCGATAACGGACACCTAGATCCAATCTGAGCGCACACACACACGCGCATGCTTCGTACGAATACAAAACACATGCAGTTTGGTGGCGACGATACCAGTAGGAATTAATGCCGTGCCGTCAAGTGGAAAAGCGTGCCATATTATTTCATTTATTTTCATACCATTATCTTTTCCACGATACCGTCGACGATACCGTGTCGTCGCCGTTGCCGTGGCCATGCCGTCTAGTCGAAAAGCGCTCGTAGGAGTAACAATGGTTGGGATACTTGACGGTTTGATAAAGGGAAATCGAGATGCGTCATGATAAGAATCTGAAGGTCGTAAGGAATAAATAAAAATACAATACGAAACCTTTTCTGTGTGGTTGAGTCGTCTGAGCCTACTTGGGTATCCGGAGGCCGTAGGTGCGATTTCCACGGGGGTAACACCAAATCGACATTGAATTGTCATTTAGTGAAAATCTCTCCAGTTTGGTTAGGACAATGCAGACTGAATGACCAAATTTTCTGTAAGTGAGAGCACTTAATAAGTCGGGCTCAGTCTAACCAGTGAAATCTAATCTAAGTATAGGTTCATAGGGTCGTATGTGGAATCAAGAACTCACTCGACAAGATTGTGAAATAAAAGATTACCCAAATATTATGTAAATTGAGTTTGCCACGAATCGAAAAGAAGAAGAAAGATTGGGTTTTATTGCGTACAATTTCAGCAAGTTGCAGTGCAAATTATTTGTATCGTTTGTTGGGAAAACTTTGATAAGATTTATTTCATTTTATTTTTATTTAGAAAATATCAGTAGTCTATCTTTAGTTTTGATCTTATCATCAAACAATTTTCTACAAAGAATACCTCATTAGTTCCTAAGAATGTTTGCGATACGGAATCTGTATTTTGTTGATGGTCTTAAATAAAGAAACATGTCTCTCCAATTCTTTGTAGGAGATAAATAAATTTTTTTTTTATAATAAATCTATACGCAATTTATCCATGAAAGGGCCAATTTATTGGAAAGAGATAAGCGAGAAAAGATAAGGAACAAAAAGTAGGGCAAAAATGTAGGTTCTGAAACGCGGTATTGAAGTTTTTCCTGAGAAAGGTATAAGTAGACTAGACGAGGTCATATCAAATCATACGCTTGTTATTATAATATAAATTATACGTAGTATGATAATGCATAAAGCAAGTAGTTGTAACCTATTTGCGTAGATTAAAAAAATCGGTTTAATTAAAGGTTTTGAATGATGGGTGACTGACTACGTCCATATTTAAATTGAGGTGTCAATTTGTGCAAAAGAAAAAAAATCTAAAGGCAATATAGGTACCTTATCTACGCGCCCATAACTGTGAACCTTGGCACTATTTCTTAATCAGATACAAAAATTCAAACTCCGCGATACCATCGGGGCATAATGGGCAAAGTTGGCCGGGTAGACTGTTTCGCCCCGGTTCCCCCAACTAATAACTTTCCTTGGGAAAAATGTAAAATCCATTCTTCTCATGCGTTGAATAACAATGATCTGATACAATGCCTGCGTGGTTTTTAGGGTTCCGTACCTAAAGGGCGCCAACAATGGGACAATCTTCTATCTAATAAATTTCGCCAATCTTAAATTCACACATAAGCGCTAATTCAATGCGCGGACTGTGTCATTCTAAGTCAAGTTAATTGCCTATATCTGAAGTTCTGTCAGCATGCTGAATCTCATAAAAAATACTTGGAATTTAAACAGTTTAAATTTTGACAGAGTAAAAAAAGGGAAGGGCCTTTCTACTAGGACCTCTTAAAAGTTAAATCTTGGTACGGAATCCTTTATGTTTGAATGAAACTAGCACTTAACCTGTTTTTTTTTTTTATATGGAGAAAAAATGTGTATTTCTCTTCGGGTAACAAATTGTACGAAATTGGAAAGAGTTTTATCAGTTGGATCAGGTGGTACGTGTCTTAGGTTGCTTAAAAATGAATTACCTACGAAATCTCGTTTCAGTCGAGCGGTTACGTTTGCCTTTTAATGGATTTTGTAAAAAAAAAAATGTATGAACAAAATGGCTGAATAGGTAATCTGTCTAATATTGAAATTGCGAAAGTTTGGATGTTTGTTACTTTTGCTAGCTTTAGCCACTAGACGGATCGGGATGAAACTTAAACACACATATAAGTTAGATCCTGGAATAGGACGTAGGTAGGTAGTCTATGCTTTTTACCGTATTTTTACCGCAAGTCTGTCTGACAGAGGTCGTTCCACAAACCATGTCAGAGGCCTGGCTAGTTATGCTACCATGCGATTTACAAATTTTGACACCAGGGCTCATCGTGTCATTCGGCAACTCAACTCAAAAACATATTCGATGAGATGAACACAATTCAAATATTATCCCAAACTTTCTATCATTACATACATACATACATAAAATTACGCCTTTTTCCCTATTGGGGTAGGCAGAGCAAAAACGACCTAAATAAAGGCCATTCCGCCACGTCTGACAAGTTTTGAGGGTTATTATTCAGGTGATTATGTATATTGCTATAGTGACAGGTTGTCAGCCCATCGCCTAAATTGCAATACACTGAAACCCTCGATTCCCTTAGCTGATTTTTACAGCATGCCCGGGAGGAGATGCAGCTGGCACATTCTATGTTTTTCTATCACTCCCAGTCCAGCATGGAAGTAAATAGAAGAATTTATATCATTCTCCAGTATTTTTCCAATCTCACCCCACTTTCGGCGGGAAATTCGCACAATCAATTTCATATCATCAAAACTTGGGCGATCGTTTTCCGCGTTTGCCCCGGATCGGTTTTATGGAGCCGCTAGTTCGAATGCTGACATTTAAATTAGAAACCCAGAGAAGTTAGGTGCCTCTGCTTTTGTAACTACAGGGATGGGCTGAAGGATGATATTAAAGAATTTATGGAATATGTCCGTAAAATTGCAAATAGCGTTAGATTATAAATTGTCTTTAACTGTAGAAAGATTGTCAACCGTAACATGCTGTTTTCGCAGTTTACAATCTATCAAAGTGAAATCAAATTGTGAAATTGTGTTAAGTATTTCTTTTTAGTACCTAATATTCGATACATAGGTACCTCTACATAAGAACGTGCGCATTTCTAATGGGATAGATAGAGCGTCAACGTACTCATAATAAGGCGTCTTTGCCACATATGACATAATTTGATCTGATATTATTGAATGATATTTATATCATAAAATTGAAATGATTACTTAAAAAATATACGGTTAAAAAATCCCTCTGGTTTTTATTCTAGGGTAACATCGTATTCGTAATTAGGGCGTAGGCTGACAACTAACATATCAGTCGGTGGCGGAACGACCTTTTTTCGGTTCATTTACGCTCTGTCTACCCCATTAGGGAAAAAGGCGTAATTGTAGATATGTATACGTATGTTAAAAAATAATAATCTAGAGCCGTATTTTAGAATCACTCGAAACGAAATGCGCATACAAAAGTGTAACATTCGCATGCGGTTCTCGTACTAGTTTGCATTCGAAAGTTATTCTTCATATGCAAATTTTGATTCGAGTGATTCAAAAATACGGCTCCTGAATCCGTCCCTGTGCTCACAAAGTTCCCACCACTAGTTTAAGAACGCAAACCTTCGAATTAACTTCGGCCCACGATTGAGGCGGCCGATATATTCCCAAAGTTGGCTGAAATTTATCTTTCCCAAACTTGAATTAGGTGTCTTATACCGGGTGCAAGAGACAGTGGCGCCAAAACTGGGTTTCTATGTCTACAAAACTAAACATTTGAACTGGATTTTTTTGTATATGAGGAAGTATTTTTTGCTTGAAGAATTTCTTTGTGAAAGTTGCTCAGTCTCGTTCACAAGTTTCGTTGGCACAGCATCACTTTTCAGTAGTCGGGACATTATCAGTTACACCCTGTATAAAATACAGTTCAGATTTCGATTAATTGGGACATTCTCGTTTTTAACTCCAATGTAATTTTAAATGATTTACACCTAGTTTATTAGCTCAATCCTAGAATACTGGTGATATTTTGCAATATGCAATTTTAATCACGTTAAAATTTACCAGATGGTGGGAATGCCCTTATATCTGGCAACCCTAATATATCAGTGGGGGAATCAAATTGGGAGTTATATGGGTTCATCGGATCATTACAAAGTTAAGGTCGAATATTTTATTTAGTGCGGCATTTATTACTTAAGAGGGAATAAAAAAAAATGCTGACCAAATTTCAGGGTGTAAACCCACTCATGAAACTTTTTTTCCGGAAGACAGCTGGAATATTCTATGTTTTTCTATAGCTCCCAGTCAAGCATGGATATTATGATAATAATATTCTAAATAATAAGGCAGCTATAGATTTATCAATTTTTGCAACAAAAATGAATGATTTTAATGTAGGTTTCATTGAATTCTCAGAATTAAGACTTATGAATTTTTATTTTTCTAATAAAATTCTTCGGAAAGGAATTTTCAAGGAAAAGGAAATAAGTAAGTATAAGTGCCTTAGAGTATAAGTACCTACTCGAAAGTATAATTCTCGTGTATTTACTTATATTCCACGGAAGTTAGTAATAAAAAAATTCAAGAAATATATTATTGTATTTTAGGAAGAATTTTATTTTGTTTTTTAGAACTTTGACTTTTTCTGGGAATTATGTTTTTCCAATCCATACAATTAATTATTATAATGTTATGAATGCTAAAGTGTGTTTGTCATTTCATACATCAAATTTAAATATAAAATACCGGCTAAGTGCGAGTTGGACTTACGCATACAAGGTTTCGTCTCATTATTATATTTTAATATTTATGTCGAATGTGAATACATACCATATTACAATTTAATATTCTGTGAATATTTCAAGCGTCGGCCTGTTGCTTTTATTAATATTGGACGAAAAAGGCGAAATAATTACATTTATTGTATGGGAAACCCCTTAAATATTTATTCTATTATGTTTTTAGTGTATTTTTTTTTATAATGGCAACATAAATCCATCATATGTGAACGATTTTCAAGCCATCATGGTTCGTGACCGACACGCGTACGGACGGACAGTGGAGTCTTAGTAATAGGGTCCCGTCTTTTACCCTTTAGTTAAGAACCCTAAAAAAAGTAACAAAATCTCTTAGATCATTGAAAACGTGCTCTCAAAAAGCCTCACAAATAATGGCCCATTACTCAATCCTCATTTTCCTCTGTTGAATAATTTCCCTGGAAGAAAAATCATTCTAACACAGCTAATAAAATCAGTAAGTCGCTCCCATTATCATTGCAACGGTAGACAGATTTATTACCATCGAATGCTGAATATATTATGGGGGGGTTTGCCCCCCCCTTGGACTCCTACCGAAAAGTGTTGCCAGAATGTTCACGCTAATGGTATTTGGTAGGAATTTTCTAGCTCACAATTGCCTCCGCTCTAGAGTTCTGAGCCATCCGCTCCTGATCTGGTGGTCATAAACTCGTGAGTTTTATTACCAAGGGGGAAAACTAAATTGACATTTTGTCTACTTTGTGAATCATCATATTTGTAAGAAAAAAGATTCCATGCTTCAGAGGGCACGTTAGGTAAGGCCGCCTGGTCGGTGTCTTTGATATTGGTCGTTACAGAAACCATGTCAGATGCTTACTGGCTGTTACTATAGTAAAAGCATAGTTTAAAAACTCTGCCATCTCGGTTCTTTGAGTTCTTGTTCGATTCTAATGTCCCCTCAACTATTTGATGGATTGGGATGAAACTTGGCTCAAATATAGGTCAGGTTCTGGAATAGGAAATAAGCTAATTTTAACCGCTAGAAAACCTTTATCCACGATAACACTCATTTAACGCGAGTGAAACCGCGGGCGGAAAGCTGTTGTATGTATAAAATCATCATCATGGGTTGCTGTCTTCAAATTGAAGTTTGGAGATAAAAAACTTTGTAGAAGCTAACCCTAACACAGATCTCTGTCTTTTTTGGGTTGCTACTGCAACACCTGATCTTAATCGCTTACGCTTACCTGTGTTATCTTGTTTTTAAAGGTGTAAATTGTCATTTAATTTTTGTTTTAAATAAAGAAATAAATAAAGAATTCTCGTATTCTACAGATTTGTCTGGCAACATTACCACTGGGAGAGGGTAGACCAAGTAAAACATACGGCGTGGTCTGAGATTCAGGTCGAAATAGGTATTCCAGTGTGCGGTTTTGAGGGTAATACCGACACTTTTGAACCTTTAGATTCACAGAGACGTCTAAGCCAAGGTTTCGCATGTGTCTCTGAATGTGTTATGACGTTGTCGTATTTAGTTTTCTTTTTGCTAAAATTTCTTTGTTTTTTTTTCAGACATTATTAAAAGTATCTATGTATAAATTGCATACAAAAAATAAAAATAAACGCGGAATAAATAGAAATAAGTTATGGCATACCAGACATGTGATCCTATTTTATTTTGTAACACTACAACGCTTCTGTTTTTAAACTTATATTCTTTTTCTTTTTTTGGAGAAATAAGACACTAAAAACAAAATTATTAAAATTCCAACCTGCCAGTATTTACATGAATACAAAAACGTAACGCTTGGACGAATTAACGTCTGAACACGTCAAGCTATTTTCACCTCTAAATAAAACAACAATAAGGTCGAAAATCGCTAGCTATAGGTACACCAAATTTGACTGTACCTTCTTCAAAGGTACGGTTTTCCCGATTTCCAATAAATCTTTATAATTATACCCATTGAGGGGGAATTGGAAAGACATTCGTATCGGCTGATAACAACTCTACATTCTAAAATACTGAGAATAGAGTTGAGAATAGCTGGTATCCATACTAATATCTATAAATGTCATATAGTATTTTTTTGGTTGTTTGCTGTTTCACGACATAAATGATGGACGGATTTTAATATAATAATAACAAGCATGATGAACTACTTTTGTATTTTAACTTGAGAACGATATTTACTAATTTTAGTGACAAGTTGTCAGCCCATCGTTTATATCAGAATAAACTGTAAACTCTGTCTGCCTTTACCAGTAATGTACAGCCAGATTTTTCATTCATCAAAGAAGTTTTAAGAGTTCGTTTAGACCATGAAACTGAACAACTTTGTAATTCGAATATACGTCGAAATATGACAAAGAAAACCACTTCCAATACAAAAGGTGTCAGATGTTTGAGTAATTTTGTATAAGGGCACTTTTTTCTATAATATTTCGTTTGTGAATTAATAATCTCGCTATATGACTAGGAAAGGAAGCAACTAAAACATTATATTATTTCATAGCTCTTAATCCAGTACAGAGGGAATCTAGCAATAGTTCAAAACTATTCTGTCCAAATCTCTCGAATTTGTCTCAGGAGATCCTTACAGCTCTCATTCTAAAGGTGCCGATATTAACGCAAAATACCTGTCGAAATAACTTCTAAGACGCTACGGGAATATTTGAAAGTAGGGGGGATACCCCCCTAATTCCCCCTAAAACTGGGTGGTAGGGGGAGAGATAAAAGGTCACGATTTTTTTTATATTGACCTTAGACTAATGTGTTTGAGGTTATATTGGAAGTTTAATAAATTATTTATTTGAGAAGAAGAAATTAGCGTTTGAGTCATAGCTACCATATTGGTTTCTATATAAGGAAAATCTGAAATGATGAAATATAAAATATGACAGTAAAATATTATTTAGGATAATTTTATTCCGTTTTATTTTTAGATCAATCGTAAAAATTTATAAACATTATTATTAATATATAAATGAAATAATTATTGGTTTCCTATCTTTAAATTTAAAATTAAATTAATAACTTAAGTTTGTAAATTATTTTTATAAATTTTTATTAATATTTCTAATATTTTATAAACACCATTGCTCCCACCACAACAAACATTAAAACACAATAAGAAGCCTCTTACTTAACAACTCATATTTCCTCAATATCGGAAACTTCCGGAACCTTCTGGAAACTTTCCGAAATATCATTTTTCGGAACAAAACAATCTAATCATAAACAAACCGTATGGTTGTTTTTTCCACTAGACGGCACGGCAACGGCATGATAATAATACCGTCACGATACCGTGACTCAGTTTTTCCACTAGGACGGTAATATCATAGGTAATATCGTCGTATCTTCCATGCTGGACTGGGAGCGATAGAAAAACATAGAATGTACCAGCTGCATCTCCTCCCGGGCATGCTGTAAAAACCAGCTAAGGGATTCGAGGGTTTTAATATATTGTAATCTAGGCGATGGGCTGACAACCTGCCACTACAGCAATATACAGATCTATCTTAAACAACCCTCAAAACTTGTCAGACGTGGCGTAATGACCTTTGTTTGGGTCGTAAACGCTCTGCCTACCCCATTATGGATAAAGGCGTGATTTATGTATGTATGTATGTATGTATATCGTCGACGATGACGTCCAGCTAGTTGCAATCTGAGCGTACACACACACATGCGCTTGCTTCGTACGAAATCAATTCAATTCAATTTCATTTATTCATAACAGACAATCTATGTGCGAAATAACATAAAATAGCTTATAATATAAAGTACACTTTAACTTAAATTACACTAAGGTCAACATTAAAATTTATTTTATTGTTATTTATTGACCATACAAAACACATGCAGTTTGGCAGGACGGCAACGATACCGGTGGAAATCGATGCCGTGCCGTTGCCGTGTCGTTGCCGTGCCGTCAAGTGGAAAAGCGTGCCATATAATTTCATTGATTTCATACATTATTTTCTTCTACGATACCGTTGCCGTGGATGTGCCGTCTAGTGGAAACACCGTATGGCGTATTTCTGTACACCATTAATAAGGGTTCCCTTTTGTTTTCATTGGGAGATATATGGTCTGCCTATCTGCGCAGTTTATCATATATCAGAGGAGAAACAGGGAAGAAAATACCAGTTTCTAACATTATTCCATGCTGGACTGGGAGTTACAAAAAAATAGAATGTTCCAACTGCTTCTACCATTTAGCTTAGCCATCTTTTGAAAACTAGTTTTTTTGCAATCAACTTACTTAAAAGGTATATTTTTTAAATGAAAACCAGTCTACTGATGTTTTTGCCTACCCCGTATGGAATTAAGGCATGACTAGACTAGGTGTATGTTTGTATTATTAAGGGCTTTTGTTTTGTTTTCATTGCGTGATATATATGATCTGCCTATCGAAGCAGTTAATCATTAAGTATATCAGAAAGGTTCTAGACTTACGGAAAATAATTCGAAACAAATAATATTGCGGAAATGGTTTCGGTAACTTACGCTATTCTGAGGTTAACAACTTTTAACCTGGGAAAATACCGGGTGTAAGGGACAGCGTCCCGCAAACTGATAGGGGTGGCTCAGTCAACGATACTGAACACATATATCACCAGGTTTTTTTTTCAGGAAATGAAAAAAAAAACTGCTTTTCCATACAAATTGTCTGATCGATGTGGTCATTTTGTATGAAAAAGCAATTTTTTTTTTTCATTTCCTGAAAAAAAATCCTGGTGGTAGTTGTTCAGTATCGTTGACTGAGCAACCCCTATAAGTTTGCGGGACGCTGTCCCTTACACCCCGTATATTATTCCCACAAAAAAAAAAAAACTCATTTAGCAACGGATGAAACCGTGGGTAGAAGAAAATTAGATTAGATTTCGTGTCTACAATTTGCTACGTCTTCGTAGCTGTATGCTACATTATTACTACGCCGTAGTACAAAATCTTCAATGTTCGTAATTTCTGACTGATGTTCTTCATCTACAAGAATAAAAAGGTGTGCAATAAGTATTTATGTTCCTTTATGTTCCTACTTACCACCCGTTGGTGACAACATCCCCTTTTCCTGAGATTTTGTCTCATTTGTTGCTATGGTAACGATGGTTTCTATATTTATCTCATCAAAGAAATATAGTTTGTTTCATACATACATACATACATATAATCACGCCTTTATCCCTAATGGGGTAGGCAGAGCGTAAACGACCTAAAGAAAGGTCGTTCCGCCACGTCTGACAAGTTTTGAGGGTTATTCCAGATTGATCTGTATATTGCTATAGTGACAGGTTGTCAGCCCATCGCCTAAATTACAATACTGAAACCCTCGAATCCCTTAGCTGACTTTTACAGCATGCCCGGGAGGAAATGCAGCTGGCACATTCTATGTTTTTCTATCACTCCCAGTCCAGCATGGAAGCAAGTTTGTTTCATGGAAATACATAACTTGAGATTGAGTGATTTTGTATGGGAGGGCTAATAGTTTTTTTTTTTTCATTTTCCTTGGAGCCAAATTATCAAATCCTTTGAATTGTCCACACTCTAACGTTTGGTCTTATGTGGGATGTCATATTATTATGTCTCATCCTTTTTTTATGTTCATTTAAAATAATCTGCTAGTAGTTTCTGTAGTCAAACTTCTAGCATAAGCTATCATACACAAAATAGACTAACTTAACCTCATAGAGACACCGATATGTGCTCTCGGCAGATATTAAGCCGAAGCACATTCCATTAGATAAATTGACGGCTCAAGCCAAATTAGCTTGGAGCTGGTTAAGCCGAATTCAGTCGCGAGTGTGATAGTGTGCGCGTGACTAGCATTCGGGTTTCTAAGATGAATTTAGTGATGATATACGTGTTTGGAGATGATTAATGTTGAGCACAAGATCCAAGATCAAAAGATTTTATTTCGGTGTCAAAGATTTTTTATCTGTAAAGATCTATCTGTTGAATATGGTAGCCTATCATACTTTCTAAAAACAGATATCCGAATTTCAATATTCCCTAAATCATTTGTTCATTTTTAAATGTATGTCTTGACATCTTCTTCATTACCGCAATAACACTTTACCGCAGTATTTTTTCTCCGAACAACGTTACTCCGCTTTACAAATTCTCTTTTTTACTAATTGGTATTTAATACTACAATTTTACCTGGCCGTTTTTCATTCGCCAGACTTTTAACCGTATTTATAAAGCGATCTCAAGATTGAGAGCAATATTAAGTATGGATTTGACAGGTCGCTTTGTACTGAAATTACATTTCTGATACGAACTCAAACTCGCTGTCACTCTTGAGAGCTGATTATAAATACGACCCATAATGTTTAATATGTCGAATTGAGTCAGTTAAAATTCAATGTAATTAAAATGTAATGTTGTAAAAACCATTACAAAAGAGATTAAAAAGAATAGCCTGAGCCCTACCCACATACTATTGAATTTTAAAATATGAGAAGAAAAATACAAACCTGTGACCATCGAATCAAGAGCTTGAGGCACTAACCCATGTATGTATTAGCCTGTAGGTATTTATCACGTATATCATAAAGTTTTAAGACTACCTTTAAACAAACAAAGCAAATTGCCTCGGTCCCTTATACAAACTAGTGATACAACACGTCAACGATATATATGAACGTGGGCGAGGGCGCTGCATGGGGGGAGAACTGTCATAAATGCCTAGATTAATATTTTAAACTGGATTATTACCGCGATAATCGATAATTCAAAGCAGTTTCATGCTTAATGGTAACTGGCGAGGCGAATATTGACGTCTTCTAAGGGAAATTATATCAGTCTACCTTCTTTCGGGTGCGGCGAC
This sequence comes from Scrobipalpa atriplicella, assembly GCA_029255725.1. Taxonomy (NCBI): domain Eukaryota; kingdom Metazoa; phylum Arthropoda; class Insecta; order Lepidoptera; family Gelechiidae; genus Scrobipalpa; species Scrobipalpa atriplicella. The sequence goes on from JARACY010001821.1 coordinate 49,339, forward strand.
TACCGTCACTCCGACCTCTACCAATGTCAAGCATAAAACTGCTTTGAAATATCGAGGTAACAATAAATATAATCGTGGTAATAATCCCGTTCAAAATAACAAATTAATCGTAGTGAACAACCGCGAAAATCTTAAATACTTATATTGCACTATATAGCGGGTTTAAAAAATAAAACTAACAAAAATTCTAAGGTGACCCACCCATGAAACTGAACAATTTTCTCCAACGAACATAGATCGAAATGAAAAAGAAAATATTCCTCCCAATGGTGCTAGCAGCTGTATGAGCCATTTTGTATGCCCACTAGATTCTAGTGGAATAGCAGAGTGCGTTGCACACCATCAACCCGAAGATGGATTGTGTCATGTGCCAGTAATCTAACTGGCTTCCTTGTCCTTCAAACCGAAACATAGAAGTGCAAACACTTTTTGCTTGGCGGCAGAAATAAGCAAGGGGATAGTTACTCCCCCAGACGAGCTTTGCACAAAACTTTACCACTTTTATAAATTGGTAAATATCTTTTTTTTTTTTTTTTGGGAGTGATAGAAAAACATAGAATTTGCCAGCTGGATCTCCTCCCGGGCATGCTATGAAAACCAGCTAAGGGTTGCAACCTTCGATGCAATGTATTGAAAATGGCGTTCTTCCCGTGGGAATCAAACCCACGATCAGAGGCATTTGTTTATACAGGCATTGATTTTGCAGGTCACTTCCAGTACCCTATCTCTGTGAAGGGTTGGTAATTATGACAGACTCGCAGTAATTTCATACGTTAGAGTTTACCCGCGATGGTTATCAGTAAATTAAGTTTTTGTTTGTCTGTCCCTTCACATGTACAGTCGGTATAGGCTTTAAATGAACGTGACGACAAAAGTTACTAACGTCACCAACGCTATATAGTGCAATATAAGTATTTAAGATTTTCGCGGTTGTTCACTACGATTAATTTGTTATTTTGAACGGGATTATTACCACGATTATATTTATTGTTACCTCGATATTTCAAAGCAGTTTTATGCTTGACATTGGTAGAGGTCGGAGTGACGGTAGTCGCCGCACCCGAAAGAAGGTAGACCGATATAATTTCCCTTAGAAGACGTCAATATTCGCCTCGCCAGTTACCATTAAGCATGAAACTGCTTTGAATTATCGATTATCGCGGTAATAATCCAGTTTAAAATATTAATCTAGGCATTTATGACAGTTCTCCCCCCATGCAGCGCCCTCGCCCACGTTCATATATATCGTTGACGTGTTGTATCACTAGTTTGTATAAGGGACCGAGGCAATTTGCTTTGTTTGTTTAAAGGTAGTCTTAAAACTTTATGATATACGTGATAAATACCTACAGGCTAATACATACATGGGTTAGTGCCTCAAGCTCTTGATTCGATGGTCACAGGTTTGTATTTTTCTTCTCATATTTTAAAATTCAATAGTATGTGGGTAGGGCTCAGGCTATTCTTTTTAATCTCTTTTGTAATGGTTTTTACAACATTACATTTTAATTACATTGAATTTTAACTGACTCAATTCGACATATTAAACATTATGGGTCGTATTTATAATCAGCTCTCAAGAGTGACAGCGAGTTTGAGTTCGTATCAGAAATGTAATTTCAGTACAAAGCGACCTGTCAAATCCATACTTAATATTGCTCTCAATCTTGAGATCGCTTTATAAATACGGTTAAAAGTCTGGCGAATGAAAAACGGCCAGGTAAAATTGTAGTATTAAATACCAATTAGTAAAAAAGAGAATTTGTAAAGCGGAGTAACGTTGTTCGGAGAAAAAATACTGCGGTAAAGTGTTATTGCGGTAATGAAGAAGATGTCAAGACATACATTTAAAAATGAACAAATGATTTAGGGAATATTGAAATTCGGATATCTGTTTTTAGAAAGTATGATAGGCTACCATATTCAACAGATAGATCTTTACAGATAAAAAATCTTTGACACCGAAATAAAATCTTTTGATCTTGGATCTTGTGCTCAACATTAATCATCTCCAAACACGTATATCATCACTAAATTCATCTTAGAAACCCGAATGCTAGT
>JARACY010001822.1:0-51388 GCA_029255725.1 Scrobipalpa atriplicella
AATGGGGGTATTTAATTTCCTCGTTCCGAAGAAAATTTTCAGTTCCGAAATAAATGGCGTTGTGCGCAGCTAACACTTTGTTTGACATGTCATGTAACGTTGTTTTGGCGTTTTCGTTTCACGCAATGTGACAAATAAGAAAGATTTAATGCAAAAATTTAAAAGTTTAGAAGGCTTTCTTAGTGATGTTTTATTGAATAATGAACTATAGATAAGTAAAATTCAGCTTTAACTTCCATGCTGGACTGGAAGTGATAGAAAAACATAGAATGTGCCAGCTGCATCTCCTCCCGGGCATGCTGTAAAAATCAGCTAAGGGAATCGAGGGTTTCAGTGTACTGCAATTTAGGCGATGGGCTGACAACCCGTCACTTTAGCAATATACATAATCATCATCTGTATTAGCCCTCGAAACTTGTCAGACGTGGCGGAACAACCTATGTTTAGGTTGTTTTTGCTCTGCCTACCCCATTAGGGATAAAGGCGTGATTTTATGTATGTATGTATGTATGTAAAATTCAGCTTTCGGATATGTAAAAAGTTATTTTAGCGCCCTCTGCAGGAACTCACAAGTATCGTGTAAAAAACTCCCATTATGCGGTATATTTTTTATCTATATGCTTTGAAAGACTATCAACATGCTTAGAAATGAAAAACTGCTAACAATGTCTTTTTTATTTTATATTTTAGTACCTCATCGCTTGAAGGGTGCCGTGGAAAAATATGTTGAAAGATATCATTCAACATATTTTCCCACGGTACCTTTCAAGCGATTTTGTGTTGTATCGGGATGCAATAAGGTTTTTTTTCGTACCGCTTAATGCCAATAGATACGCAGATGCCCATAGATAGACACCGCCTATAAGATATATTTTCATAGCTCAGATAGTAAGACACCGAAAATGAACCGTATTGCATCCCGATACAACACAAAATCGCTTGAAGGGTACCGTGGGAAAATATATTGAAAGATGTCGGTATATGGGATATAATATCTCATATTATCAGCCCCTGTAGCATGCCACCGCGCGATACCGAATTTTTCGCATCTATCTGTCAAACTCCCATACGATTTGACAGATAGATGTGATAAAATGTGTGATACAACAGCTATCACGGCCTTATCGCGGCTGCATGCTACGGGGGCTGCTGTACCCTTCAAGCGATTTTGTGACACAGAAGATAAATCCCATATTGTCTGCTGTCTGTGTCTATGGGGTATGGGCACCTTCAGGTTCAATCTAAGACTGCCTCCGTGGCTTTGTCCGTGGTCTAGTGGTCTCGGTATTGGGCTCCCGATCAGGATGTCCTGGTGGGGATTCCCAGGGGAGGGACAAAATAACTTTTTAAGCACACGCGATTATTTTCACATCGCGTCCGGGAGTAAGGACAGCAGGAACATTCTATGTTTTTCTATCGCTCCCAGTCCAGCTTGGTGATTGCTTACCATTTTGGGTGACCCGTCTGCTGGTCTGCCTTAAAATAATAATAATAACAGACTGATAAACATTTGCGAACTTAAACTTCCCACATTGGCTGATACTGGACATGTAATGCGTTTTGCGATTATCAGATGTGGGAGTAGTCTTCCGGTCCTGGTTGGTCGGGAGTGGCTAGTGGACCGAAAGCACGATGTGGCGGAGGTTGTGTCTCGTAGCTGCACTGGCCGTGCTGCCGGCGCCGACAGCCGGCGTGGTGGGGGGTCAACCTGCAGCACCGCCTGAACCTGACTCCGCTGTGGTGTTCGTACAGAAACACGGCCTCAGCGCCCGCGTTGAAGGGTTGAAGGACGACAGACTTGGTTACTACAGCTTTTTTGGAATAAGGTTCGTACTCCAATGGTTCCTTGTTGGTATGGTAAAGCACTATATGGCAGAGGTTGTGTCTCGTGGCTGCACTGGCCGTGCTCCCGGCGCCGACAGCCGGCGTGGTGGAGGGTCAGCCTGCAGCACCGTCTGTACCTGACTCCGCTGTGGTGTTCGTACAGAAACACGGCGTCAGCGCACGTGTTGAAGGGTTGAAGGACGACAGACTTGGTCATATAGTGGTTTTCTGGGGTAAGTTAGTCTCCAAACAGGTATGGTTCCTTGTTGGTATAGTAAAGTGCCTTATATTTTGAGCTAGTGGTCGATATGAAGGTATATTTAATAATATTATATTCTATGCAGACGACAGCATTAGCTGAACTTGAAGCGGATGCTCGATAAAAATATCCGGTTGATAATTTAGGTACTTCGCGTAAAATCGCGCATTGCGAATTTCCATTTAGTGGACCTACCTATTACAAATATTATGAGTAGGTATTATATTAAATTCCTCCACGGCTCCTCCAAAAACCGGGCTGAGTGGCGTCCAGTAGTGGACTGTGCGATCTGATGATGATTTTTAAATTTCTCTAGGTATGCGGAGCCACCAGTCGGCGAACGAAGATTCCAGAGGCCAGTGCGTCGGTTGCTGGCCGGTGAGATGATGGCTCAGCAGTACTGCAGCCCCTGTCCTCAGATGGACCCTCGCGACCCGTACAGAATCATCGGAAGCGAGGACTGCCTCTGTCTCAATGTCTACACCCCTAAAATGCCCGGAGACGAAAAAGGTTAGCTAGTCAGATCTGTTGATAAAGACCCTTTTATAATTCTATAACTTTCAAACAAATTCTATGTCTTACCTAAAACGTATTCGATTGATACATGATTCTGACCATTATTGATTTGATATCCAGGTAGTCCTGTGATCTTCTTCATTCATGGCGGAAATTACAAAACTGGATCAGCTGTAGCTTATGGAGTAAGTGTCTTTGTAGAAGCTTTTGTTTTGATTATCAAACGCTTTCCGTTTGTCAATCCACATCTTCTAATTCTGAAAATACTTTGTTTGCCAGGGTCAACATCTTACGCAAAAAGATACAATCCTAGTAACGGCCCAATACCGCCTCGGTTCCCTCGGATACTTCAGTACAGCAGAGAAGGCAGCTTCCGGCAACGCAGGACTATTTGATCTCCGTGCTGTTATGATTTGGGTATGCTTCGATAAACTTGAGGCTATAAACTAGTAAAAAATAAGTAAATGGTACCTAAATGAAAATTTTTCAAATTGTCGTTCGTGCTTATTGCGTCCTACCATACTCTTTAGTTATTTTGCCTTGTCCAGCCTTAGCCTTACTTAAGAGCTGTTTTCTTACATGTACAGAGAGACAGGACGTTAACACTTATTTGACTTCAGATCAAAGAATACATCGAGTTCTTCAACGGCGATCCAACCCGCGTGGTGGTAATGGGCCAGGGTTCTGGCGGTAGTGCAGCATCTCTGTTGGCCCTGTCCAACGAGGGACGAAGTGCAACAGGGCTGGCAGCGTTATCGGGGACTCCATTGTCTCCAGGAGCCGTAAGGCCAGACCCCGCCAAGTATGCCAAGGACTTGGCCAAGCGCACGGATTGCCCAGAATCACCTGCAGTACGCCTGGTCAACTGCCTGAAGAAACTGCCAATGGAGAAGATTGTACTGGTATGTAGGAAAAGCACATTTAAAAGTTAAGATGACGTTGATAGATTTGTTTGATAAGTTGCTATTATTTAGATTTTCATTTATATTTTTGTCTTTAGGCTGATGTGAATATGACAAGTCACAATGTTGATACAATGGAGTTCTTGGACGAAATCAGTGGACGCTCGGGTATGTGTACTGTAAATATCTATTGCTATTTAATACTCAAATATTTGTGTCAAACATATAGATATAATCATAATAGTCATACCAGAAGTCAAAGTTATCATATCAAATATAGATATGTCATCATCGTCATTTATGCCATTTTGATCACCAATTTTCTTCATAAGTTTGACTAAGGATTTGTATGTCAGGTGCTGGTGCCCGTGTGGAAGGCAGCGACGACCGTCGTGCTCTTCCGCCGATGGTGGAGGAGCAGCCAGCCGAGTCCATCAAGCAGAAACGTCAGGCCATCCCGTTGCTTACTGGAGTCACCTCCGCCGAGACCTCACGGGCTGTTTTTGGTAATAGTTTTGATTTTAAAAACTTTTTGCTCAAATCAAAATCAATATCAGATTTCCTGTATTCCATATCTATGACATTCATTAATTTATCTAGGAGATTGGTTTTGGATAATCCGGTTCACTTAATTTAACCAGCTTTCGTAATACGTAACGCCCATAACGGATGATCTATCCTACAGTCCATGTCCTTTAAGATCCGTTTATATCTTTCCGCAGGCAAATACTCAAATTACTTGACGGTGCAATTGACCAATGTGAAGGACTTCATAAAGAAGCAGGTAGTTGGAGGTCTCCGGGACGCGGTGAGCGGTGTGAAGGGGCTGGTCTCACTGGGCACAGACACCGTCAAGCAGGCGATCCCGCTGCCAGATTACTACCAAGCGCTGTTCGACAGCTCCTTCAATGCTATCGATGGACTCGCTCAGATCGCTGAAGCCACTGGTACGTGATAGGATTCATAAACAATCAGCTGCAAACGGCCCATTTGCTCTCCACCAGACAAACAATTTCTTCGCTGGAGTGCGTTCACGCGTGCACCTAGGGAAAACCGTTAGGAGAAAATCACTGTCAAAATAATGTCAAAATGACATTTGGCAAAATTTTCTCTTGGTAATAAGTTCGAGAATGGCGCGGTAACCATAGACAATTCCCCTCATCTTCCCCTAACCGTGCACGCGTGAACGCACTACTGGACGAGCATTATTTATATGGCGGTCTTCGACATCTACATGTTTTAACTAATCTTGATCATGACATGACTAAATTATTTAGTAACAATTAAGGTTAAAATCAAAGCGCTGTAAGTTAAATTCTTTAAGGCGAAACCCCACGGCAAAAAAGAAGGTTGATTTCAATATATGGATACCCCATTAGGGATAAAGGCGTGATTTATGTATGTATGTATGGTATATGCAACCATCGCCCGTAATGCCTTAGAAAATAGTTCAAATCAGCGCGCGCTACGGCGTGGCAGTTACGTCCGTGGCCACGTCAAAAAAAAAAGCTAATTCCATAAAAACTAAGCCTCGGATTAAAAAATGTAACGTACTAATTTTAGATAATCATAATACGGATAATTTCCCGAAGGAACCGTGAAAGCGCTGCTGATAGTTTAGAAGGAATATCAAATTTACTGATAAAAACAGCTTTTCTTTCAGTTTTTTTTTAGCATAGGTACTTATTTATGAACTAAAAAAACTAAAATATTTTCAAACTTTGCGATTGTAGACCATGAACTAATTTCTTAGATGTTTATTTTTTTAGAATTTTCCGTTGATTCGTTTAGGAGGAATATCATTTTTAAAAACAACCATTTGCCGGAAGGAATCACTTTAAGAAGTAGTTTCTTATATTCGTACATTCAAACAAACAAAGCGGGAAGAGTTTTTAAAATGTTTAAAATCGATAACAGCTGCAAAAAAATATGAACCATTTAGACGGCAGCTGTGGATTATTATGAGCTCGGTCTACAACCCTCATGCAAAGGGCTTTTAACAAAAGGACCCTTTTCATTTTTTTTTTGCCTGTCTGTTGCCGACAGACTGTCGTCTTGTCGCTTGGGCTCGGGTCAGGTAGTAGAGCCAAAAAATATTCGAATCTATTAATAATAATATTAAAAAAAAATCTTAGGACCTATGCTCATTAATGTTCATTATGATATGACTAATCTTTTCAAATAAGTTGGTGTAATTTCATTAATGTTTGGAAAAACCCATAGGTACTTGGCTCATTTTATGTTGCTTAGGTACTAATCTATTTACCGCTCTCTAAACCTACATTTTGATAATATCCTAAAATATATATGATGTAACTTTCTAGTACTTTGTGGATGAAAGATGAACATATTTTATGATATCTATCATCTTAACTCTTTGACAAGCGATTCGTTGTAATTCGTATTATCAGGTGATGCGTTGTTCAACCTGCCAGCGTATGAGAGCGTGCGAGCTTGGAGCGAGGGCAGTCCAGCCTTCCTCTACAGCTTCGAGCATCTAGGAAACCTCTCCCGGGGATCACATTTCCTGCCGGGCCTTGCCCTTACCTCAGGTAACAGCTAATTCTATTCTACAGACATGCATCTTGTTACCGCTCTAAATAATCTTTGTTGTATGATCTAACTGTGTTGATTTCCTCTATAATTTTAGAGACTACAGATGACAAAATGGCCAAAGGGCGCGACGCAAAAGCAAAAGGCCCAGCTCACGGAGACGAGTTGGCTTACATCTTCGAGCCTCTGGACGATGAAGGCAAGCCTGTTGGGGGCGAAGTCTCCAGCACAGACAGTCGAGTCCGGAACAACTTCGTGTCCTTGATCGCAAAGTTCGCGCACGACTTGACCCCTATGGAGCGTAGCAACAAATCTAAACTGAGTTTCTCACCCTTCTCGAAAAACAATGACCAGTTCCTGAAGATTGGCGAAGAAGTAACTTTGGATAAAGATTTCAGGTGGATAAAATATTGTGTTCGTTAATCGTCGTTGTCGCGGTGGCTATATAACTAACCGTTATCCATTTTCGACCATATGGTCAACATATGGTAGTGTTCTCATGTCATCTAAGAAATTACCTATACTACAAACTGCTTGGTATTTTAAAGAAAATACGCAAAATATTAGGCTCAATGGACTAGATGCAAATTAAAGTTATAGCATTATGTCGAATTCGAATCTCCTCAAGATTCAACTAAAAGTTAGTTCTTATTTTCAGATTTTGTCAAATTGGTCTGTGGGGCAACATGGCTGATCGAATCACAGGAGCATTTTGCAAAAATGTTCTCGGCAATATCCTCAATCTGCCCAAGCTTCCATCGAAAATACCGGAACTCGCAGATCCAGTCGCCAACATACCTCTGGCTGTCACCCAGGTGATCCCTAACATCTTTGGAGGGAACAAAAAAAAGGATTCAGAACCTGAAACCGTGCAAGTGACTCGAAAACCGAGTAGTGGAGGTGGTCTCGGTGGTATCTTTGGAGTGAAATAATAGGTAGTTAAAAAATTGCAAACGAATAAATGTTTATAGCAGAAGAGAATATACAAAGGTGCTAATTAAACAAATAAAAAAACTATAAAATGCATAACAAGCTTTCATTAGTGGTACATGGTGATACAATAAGATTGACAGCGAGTTTGAGTTCGAATCAGAAATGACATTTCAGTACAAAACGGCCTGTCAAATCCATACTTAATATTGCTCTCAATCTTGAGATCGCTTTATAAATACGAGCCTTACTGTCGCCTGCCTCCCAATAAATAGATGCTTGCTTATGTATACTCTAAGATAGATTCATTCAACTACATTATTGAGAAACATCGCATTACCATCATTGCTCTTTTCATGTAAATTGTGTGAAAATGTTAAATGTAAAATGTTAATTACATACTTGTATTACGATTTACGATGACTGACCAAATTCTTTTTAACTAATCGATGTGGGTTAACACCATAAAACCAAACAAACGATTAGAATTGAGTTAAATATTTCAGTTTGGCTGACCCTGACGTGTTTACTAGTACCTAACGTACCTACCTACATTACATCGCAATTGTCCTGAAAAAGTCAGACCACTGATAAGCTTCTAGCATTGCTCAACGTAACCTTATTCTGAATGACTGATTACACCAACGACTGGAAATATTTTAACAGGATAATCAGTATTTTATTAATACCACATACAGGATGCTTTGGGTTGGGTGCCTCATTGCAAGGAAAAAAGAAAACTTTATGAATTTTATTCGGTTCACGAACTCTACATTTTATTTTTTGGTCTTCTTTTCCTGATATCGGGTGATTATGATTAGTGACACGGGGCGAAAGTGGTCTATGAATGAACCAATAGCAATACTGTGGGTGTATTTATATAGCGGTACCTCTACTACACCTTTTGCGAAGTGGCATCAAAATCGGACCCGGCAGTTTCGAGGAAATTTATGCTTTATGTGCACTTTACCATAAACCTATTTTGCTATATTCAAGTGGTTTATGAAGCAATAGTGAAACTGATGATGCATTTAGGTAGAGATACCTCAACTACACCTTTGTGAGAAGTGACACCAAAATCAGACCCGGTAGTTTCGAGAAAATTAATACTTTATGATGCAAATGTTTTTGCTGTATACTAAGGTATTTTAAATATCAATACGAATACCGTTGTTGTATTTATGTAGAGGTACTTCAACTACACCTACGGCCGAAGTGGCATCAAAATCGGACCCGGAAGTTTCGAAAAAATTTGTACTTTATGATACATTATGTTTTTCCTGAATGCTAAAGAATTCTCAAAACCAATACTGACACAGTTGTTGTGTTTATGCAGGGATACTTTAACTACACCTTCGTACGAAGTGGCATCAAAATCGGACTTGGCAGTTTCGTACCCACGGTATTACTGTACCCACCTTCATATCTAAGTTTATAGCTGAGTCAGTTATGTAAACAGATCTGTTGTAAAATACGACATACCCTCGATATAGTTTACTGTTGTTTGAAAACGTAAACGTTTTGTTAACTCTTTTGTTTCTAATCGTTTGCATCGATACAAGCAATTTACTTTAATTAACCGAGGACTATAAAATAAACACACTGTGATATTTTGTTTACCGCAATCACGTGTACCTGTGCTATACCTAACCCAATGCGGGTGGGTGGGTATGTATGTATGTATATAGGCATCGAGTGCAGCTGAGTCCCACACCTATCAACACACCTCCCATTGCCAGTCGATCAGTAACGGTAACATTACAATTGATCTAAAACTATGTCTCGCACGTTTTTAGTCATCCTTGTTTGTTTAATAGTAGGCAACGTAAGTTGCTACTTAATCGGAAAAAAAGATATTGATTCTAAAGACATAAAAGTGCCAGTGAATACAGATGATGAGTTTGAAGGCGATGAAGACGACGTACACAAAGTGATGGGATACCCGTATCTGATTAACGAAAATGGAGTCTTTAGGCGAAAAGATGTTGATGAAAATACAACTAACGCAATTTTGGACAACAAAATAGAAGAAAACGGAGAAGAGGGAAACCGTGTTGGTGTCGAAACTGAAAAGAAATGTGCAGCCATTGGAGAATTTGTAAGTATGCATTAATACTTTCATACGATTATCATATCAGAGTGCCATTGATTGATAGGATCAAACTTCATAAATTATTTAATCATTTAATCATAATTAAATTTATCTTTTTCAGTGCATGAACCATTCTGATTGCTGCACCAACGCATGTCTGGGATACATGAAGAGATGCGTTTCTTGATAAAAATTAAACGTAAACATAAAAAGAGTAGGTTATTGTTAATTGCATTAATATTGTGAGCTATATAATCAACAATTATTTTGACAACAACACGACAACATCAGTATCAGCTTCATAACATCGTTTTAAACATTCATGAAACCATAAAGCTGTAGTTTTGATTATTTTAAAGACTTATTATTTTTTAAATTGTATTACATAATAATGAGTAATTAATTAATAAACAAAAATAAAAATTATTTGATTATTTGACTTTCCTTATAGGATGAATGGGATGGACGAATGTGATTTCAGGAGGGTTTGCGGCGAAGTGCTGGATTTCTTTCATGGCCTCCTCGGAGATCTTCCACAGCTCCGGATATTTATTTTTGAAATCATTGTACCATTTGTGAACCTGTCAATAAAACAAGTGTTAAAATTCGTAAAAACGATATGCTCAAATGTTCAAGGTTCAATGATAATATAACATATACTGTTTTATCCTATTCTCGAATCTAACTCAATATGAGTGATGAGAACTTCTAGATTCCAAATTACCATGTCATATGGTGTTTCCTACCTTAGCATACTTGGAGAAATCAAAGTCAATGGCTTCGAGCGTCATGGTGGCGTTGAAGAGTGGGAAGTCAGCGATGGTGAGCTGGTCTCCAGCAGCATGGCTTCCTCCGAGCCTCGTGAGATAGGTTTCGAATACCTCCAGAGCCATATGCACCTTCTTCAGTCCAAGGGGCGAGCGCCCGTAATCGAAGAATATTGGAGCCATCTGAATAGGATACCTAATCACTAATAGGTACTTACATAATTATTCAAAACAAAACAACACGTGTGATTTCAAAATCAATCTGAACAACTTTCTCATAGGAACATAGTTATCAGCTCATTCGAATTCGAGAGAGTTCATCGACTCATTGGTATGACCTCATACACACACACACACACACCAATAATTTCTTTGCGTCACATCACCAATGATGCGACAGAAAGAAATTATCTTTATGTTCTCCTGGTTCTTTGAGGAAAGTTTTGAATTTTTTGTGTGATTTGAGTAGCTACTCACCGTATGGGCGGAAATGTTGGCGTAGTATGTAGACATGTTGAAACATAACCGGTGATTAACTATTGCCCTGGGAATTACATGTTTGGTTTAGAAGCTGAATGTAAACTTGGGAGAATTGTTTAAAAAATAGATAAGATGGTGATGATAATATGTACCTGGCTTTAGGATCCTTGGGATACAGAGGAGAGTCTGGCTTATATTTGTCGCAAATGTACTGCAATATTGCGTTACTTTCACCCATGAAGAACCCATCATCGTCAAGAACTGGGATCTCTTTTTGGGGGTTCATCTGAAACATGAACCGATAATAAAATAGGTGTATAGATCGCGGTTGTCTGATCGAAGGATGAAACATTATAAGCAAGAAGCTTATATCGATGGTAAAGTTAGGTACCTTACCTTTGCGTATTCTTCGGTGGTGTGTTCCCCTGTGTTGAAGTTCACATTGATGAGCTCAAAGGGTATCTGCAGATAGGTGAGAGCTTGTCGCACCGAAAGTGAAGGTGGACCGTCTGACACCGCGTACAATTTTAGCACCATTCTGTTGGAAACAGTTATTCGTAATTTTATCCTGTTTGCTTAGATAGATTAGGACAATGCATTATGCGTTGGCACGTTAGGATACATTAATAGTATAAAGACTGTGCTGAAGCTGTAATTTTAATTATGTTATGTTAGTTATAGACGATCATCGGTTTTTGTATTTACTCCGATGTTTCTCAAATAATTTTGGTACATCTTACTATTTATCTTATCTATTACCAGTGTTAAACCAACAGTCAACTCTAGGCCGATCTCGAAAGTCTACCCGAGAGCTAATATAGCTCAGTTGTACCCTTGTACCTACCTACCTGTATGCTTTTTAAATCTTTTTACAATTTTAATTAAACATACCATTTAAATCCTAGCAACCGGCTAGGCAAGGTTGCATCAAATCAAGTGAAGAATAACTAATCACGTCCGCATTGCGTTGGTGTTGGATTATGCTGACCAGAATGCTTCAATTTTATTTGGTAAATAGTTAATTGAAAACGTAAATAGTTATTGTGTTACACGACAAATAATAAAACAGTTGAACTTACTTGAATTAACTGCGCAATACGATACCTACCTATACTCAACAACAACGTTTAATTAATTAATGATGTTACAACTTAGTAATGCCACAGATAGTAGTACTGCGATGAATGTACACACAAAACTAAATACTATAGACTGGTAGAGCCGGCGCCGGTGTCGTGTCAGCCAGCCTAGCCGCAGCTCAGCCTCCGCAACGCAATCAGCTTCCTTTCACTTGCGGCTTACCATATCCGAGGAACAATTAGGTAACTTCTATGCCGCCAGGGTCTTTTTCAATTTATGTTGATCGGTATGAGTAAGGTATTGAACGTAAGTTACTTCAAGACCGTTGTTTATCCTGTCCAGAACAGGCAGAAGAGACAAAAAATGCAATTCAGTGGAAGGCATAGGTACTGGCTTGATTAAGCACCTAACCTTGACAATACTATTAGGAAAGTTGACAGCCCGAGATGCAGCGAACTTGCAGCGAAATTTAATTTTCTTGTTTATAATTTAGAAAAACCGCATAATGGCTTTTAAATTATAGGTAAACAAACAGAAGTTTCCTAAGACCCCAAGATAGCTTCCTTGAAATTATTATAAATACAGTTGCACAAAGCAAGGATCGTCTTTTTACGTCTTATGTTTATTCAACTAATGTTTAACAATGCGCTTTAACTTTAATAGACCTTTTGGTCTATTGATTCAACTGCTAATATTTAGCTCGAGCTGCAGTTCCTTGCCGATCTTATCTACAGTTGAAGAGATCTTCACATCAGGCTCCGTCCGCGTGAAGCGACAAGACGGGTACGTGTACTCAAGACCGAGTGTCCCATTCAATCTGCCCTCAAGGCCAACTGTGTCCACTCAAGCCCCTAATGTTGACAGGACACAGGCGCAACAAATGTTTTACGCATACCCAGCGCCCGCGGGGGGCACCGTCAACATCGGTTACTCGAGCACGGCAGGCACCACGGCGGCTACCACCGCGGCCACAAGTGGAGGAGGCGGAGGAGGTTACGGAGGAGGAGGAGTTGGGGGCGGAGGTGGAGGTGGTTACAACTACGGAGGAGCAGCTGGTGGATACGGCGGTGGTTCAGCTGCGGGAGGTGGATACGGCGGTGGTTCAGCTACAGGAGGAGGATATGGCGGTGGATCGGCTTCAGCAGGAGGTGGTTACGGCGGCGGCGCATCCGGAGGCGGAGGCGGTAGCGCATCGGGTGGAGGAGGCGGCGGTGGCGGATACAATTATGGAGCACCCAGCACCACGACCACGACTCAAAGAACAACTGCAGGTTTTTCTTCTACAGCTGGTTCAACTGCTGGCTCAGGTTCTACGGGTTACAACTATCCCTCCCCGAGCCCAACGAGCGGTCCGACGGTAGCATCAACCAATGCTCCAAAGTATTTGCCTCCTTTAGAAGGAGGAGGAGGGGCTTCACCAAGTCCGGCACCTTCGCCGTCACCTACACCGACTACTCCTGCGCCAACACCAGCACCCACACCATCTCCTACGCCACCCCCGGTTCCTCCTTCTGAAGCTTATTTACCGCCGGTGCCGGGATCCAGTCCACAACCAAGTCCGAGTCCGACCCCACAGAGTCCGTCTACTGCTTATCTTCCGCCGTCAACGCCTGGAGCACCCAGTCCCCCGAGTTCCGCTGCACCTTCTCCACCAACGGAGAGCTACCTACCACCAAGTTCGCCTTCAGGCACTATACCTACCCCAGCTCCAACTTATTTGCCACCCTTGCGATAAACTCTCGTTGGGCACCGCCGTTTCGTTTATACACCAACCAAATGCATTACAATGATGGAGTAAAATGTTCGACAACATATAATTTTATGCAATTAAATATAAATAAAAATTACACACATACTGAATTCTTTTATTTATTGTCGTAAGTGTTGTCGTAATATGATCCTAATTAGACTCTTAAATAGTTTTTTTTTTTTACAACGAAACGCGATCTGCTCTGCTCTCAGCTGTCTCAGGGTTTTGCGCGGGAACCGTAACGAATCACACGTACAGGCGTGCGTTCACGCATGCACCTAGGGGAAACCGTTAGAGCGACTTTTAATCTGACAGCTCGCGTAAACCCCCCGTTCATGCACGCACTTGCACCTGTCAGGATGAAATTTCCCCTGACAGGCGCTTCAAAACGGGGCTTTATCAACTGTCAAAGTGAAAAGTTCCCCTAAGCTTGCGCTAACCGTGCGCCCGTGAACGTACCCCTGTCGTACAAGGATCTTTTGGCGTATACATGTCCGTTAGATACTAGGTAATCTGTGCTGTCAATGTCACCCACGCGCCAAAAGATCCTTGTACGACGCAGAGGTACGACGTAGGACTGAGCTTCTGGGGTACGTTCAGTCGACCCAGTTCGATATTTATACCGATCGAATCTTATACTAGTGGGACGCACTGAACGTGCATCTTAACCGCTGTCAGATAAAACTTCACTTCCGGTGCGCCTCTGAACGGGCCGGATAAAAATTAATCTAGTTGGGTAGGGATTTTATCACTACAATTTGTAGACTGCGCATTGGACATTGTAGGTTTCCAGCTCATTTACACCGTCTGAATTTGAATAATAATGCATCTTGTATATATTGTAATGAGGCTTTTTGTGATCTCAATCATTTATTTTTTGTTTGCCCGGAATTTTCAATTCAGAGACTTTTATTGATTGGTTTGTGTATTGATGCTTTGAATTCTCTGCCTGTGCCTAACAATTTGCAGGGTTTGTTAAAACATCCCCAGTTGTATCCATTTATTCATGATTTTATTGTACATACTACTGGTAAATTATAATTTTGTAAGTTATAGTTTAGTGTCTAAGGTTCAAAGTTTATTATTTTTTAAATGTAAATAAGTAGTTGGGGGCCTCCTCGCCTTCATGGTAGTTTTTGTTTCTTGTTTGCCTAATTTAATTTTAAGTTTTAATTTTAATTTTTAGTTTTAGTTAAGTTTATGTTAGAGTCTGTCTAATGAGTCGTTGCACACGGAAATGGCGCTATTTTTAAAAATCTTTCACATTTAAACACAAAAAAAAACTACAATAAAACCATTTGATACTCTTATACACAAAAACTATTTTGATATTTCCATAAAAATAAAATAAAAGTATCAAAATAGTTTTATTGTAGTTTTTCTGTGTTTACATTTAAAGAATATTAAAATTAGCGCCATTTCCGTGTGCAACGACTCATTAGACAGACTCTATTTAAGTTTTCTTTTAGGCTGATGGTCTTGTTAACAAGCCTTAATAAAAAATAAAAAAAAAAAAAAAAAATTAACCTAGTCGAAATTTCGTCTGACAGGTGTCTCTGAACGGGCAGTATAATTTTTAACCAGGTTAAATTTCGATCGATCGAGCGGCTCTGAACGTGCCCCTGGCTTTCTCATTTAGTTTTTCGCGGTTATTATTGTGTTAGTGTAGTGGGATTAGCATATAATGTGCCGGTAGTGAAAGATGTGTAATGTGGTGAAAGTTAGAAATAAAGTACAGAAATCCTACCTATATGGTTCGACTCGACACTCCCGCGTAAATCATCAGAGAGAGATGACGGCCACTCGCAATCTAATGAGTTCTAGGTTAGGTTAGGTTAGGTTGGGGTTTTGCGCGGGGAGCATGAAAAATCTAATGGACTTTGTTCCTCGCTCTCATAAATTAGTTCCTTGCAGTGTTGGTTGTGGTGCTGTGGTGGATTTAACATAATGATCTGCTGACGGAACAATGTGGCGGGAGTAAGAAGTAAAGAAAGGCGCTACCGTACGATTCACATTGTTATCTCCGCGCAAAAGTCTGTTGAGCATTGGAATGTGAATCATCGGCGCATTCTAATGACGTTTAGGTTAGCGTAGGTTAAGATTAGGTTAAGACAACTCAAGAAAAAGACAACTGAAGACTAGGCTGCATGGGCTCACGCTCTTTGCCTTCCCTTACATGGGAGAATCATTAAAAAAAAAACTGTCTCAGATTGACAGCTCGGGTTGACAGTGACAGATGGACGCGAGTGACTGTCAAATGGACGGACTCAAAACGTCATACCAAAATAGCATCAAAATTGAAAGTTATTTTTAATATTTCCTTACAAAATTGATCTACATAAATTAAGTTTATTCATGGCTATCATGAAGAATTTCTTAAAAAATGTGGAGATCTACTAAATGAATGTATGGTTGGCTGCGAATGTGGTGTCTATATTTAGAAGCACAGTTTACATAAATTATGATTTTACTAAAGCAAACACCAAAATTTTCTGGAATCGGAAGCACAGCAATTCCAAGGTATGATGTGTATTATCCGTGGTATTATCCTAACTATTATTTACAAACGATTCACCTGACACAGGCGGAATCGCGGAATCAGTGTTACAGTAGTCCCCGTGCGCTCGTTACGGTTGTTCAAGGTTCACGACCTTACTACCTATGTTAATTAAACACTTTGTCCAGTTACATTGCGACAATTTGTGATATTGTGCCGCCAACAATATAGAAGAGTAGCGCCACAGTTGCTAGTGTTTGTACATGTGATTTTACCTACATGGTTACCATCCTTGCAGGTGTGTGAGGGCGCGGGTTGCGGCGGCGCGGGCGGAGGATGGTGCACCTCGAGATGATGGGTGCACCCAGCTCACACTCACTCAAAATCAATGACTTGCCCAATGAAATACTTATCTACATATTTTCTATGATTGATTTCGAGTCACTACTGGCTGTTGCTAAAGTCTGTATGAGATGGCAGCAACTGTGTCTTACTCCATGTGTCTGGGACAACACAAGGCTAATAGTATGTATGAAAAACTATGTCAGAATAAGTGAGAACATTGTGCCTTTTGTAGCAAAGTATTTGAAGAATGTTAAATTACAGTATTTCAAGTTGTATTCTCAAGTAAGGGCTTCCCTGATAAGCTATTGTCCTAATTTGACACATTTAGAAATAAGTATATCTCAAGTAGACAGCTGCATATTTGATGATCTTTGCAATTGGCCTAATTTAAAGTTCTTGAGCTTCAGAAATTCTTTGATAGTACAAAATCCAGAAAATGCTAATGGAAACTTTGTTTACCATTTGCCATTTGAAAAATTAAAGAATCTTGAGACTTTAATTTTGTCAAACTTTGCTCTAACTCATGGCAGTTTATACAGTATGTTGCAATGTACTCATCTTGTGAGCATCAATATGGAAAAGATGAAGAATATTCCTGCAGACTTCCTGGAATCTTTACTAAAGACCAAGCAGTCATCTCTCCGTGCTTTATACATTTATGGCGACACATTGAATGATGATATAATGCGATTCATATCAAACTGCAGGCTCCTACAGGTGCTTCACATAATGACATGCAAGACATTGTTTGACTCTAGTTTAATGCATTTGTACAAACTCAAAAACTTGCAGTCTCTCAAGCTGCGTCATGGATATTTCTCCACGGCTGCTTTGCTTGCATATTTTTCGAACAACACATTTCATCACCTGACATACTTGAGTCTGTCGCGGTGCTTACATGTGACTATGGCGGTTGCTAAAGTTGTTAAAACCAGTGCACCTAATCTCAAAGAACTCTCTTTTTATTTGTGTCCATTCATCATTGCTCCAGATTTTAACAGGGCAGAGCTAGAGAAACTATTTGATATACAGCTACTACTTGATTGAAATGAGGTTGTTTAGTACCATAGAATCAAGGCATCTTAGGTATCCGTCCACCTCTTTAAATAAACAATGTTAATTTAAATTATTGTTACTTTAGTTGTCACCTACAATGTCATTCTAATTGCATTATTATCCTCAGTAGTTGCTTGGAAAAGGAATAGAAATGATTGATGTTAACATTATAAGGTTTTCAGTTCTCTGTGGAAAGCTCAACTGGTCCCTGAATGGGAGGAGAGCAGATAGCAGTTATTACTTTTTAGTGTAACCTTTGTCCAAGCAGCATTGATGAAAGAATTTATGTAGAAACTAAGCTATTTTAATAGAATGTATGTATGACAGGAGTGTGGTTTAAAACACATTTTAAAATAGTTAATAGATAAATGATTTAGTATATAGTCCGATTGTGGTGGGTGTACTATTATTTGAAACAGGTAACTACAGTATTTGAAGATAATGAAGTATTAACTATTTGACTATATTCTACATGGTAGACAATTTTTTATAAAGTGACCTTAAAGGATATTTTCGAAATGTTGGAAGTCAATTATGATGTGCCTTATGAAAATGGAAACTTTGCAGGTATAATGAGAAGCTGGGCTATATTTCTGATGTGCTATACTTGAATGTTGAACAGCAGGACTATTATCTATGTTAGTTAAGAGAGCTTTACACAATTTGTTATGTATTTTCTAATGAAAGGTATATTGAAATCATGATCATGTAACAGTATCAGTAATCACAGTATTCTCTCTCTATCTTCATGAACCATAATTTTGACTAGAAATCCTGTATCACTATTTTGCTATTTTATGATTCAAAAATATTAAACAAAATTAAAATATATTAAAATAATCTATTTCAAATATACCTACAGTTCTTTGCACGACAACATTGAATGTGAATAGAAAATAAGTTAAATAATTTACATCATAAACATAAAATTAGGTATTTTAGATGGTTTGTAAAATTATTTCGAGTGCAATTTATAACTAAAATTTACGTGCCTATGCTTTAGATATGTAACAAAGTCGAATTTAAAATACTAACTCAGCTATTAATTATTTGAATTTAGTGCATTACACTGTAATGCAAATGCATATTGGAATCAATAGGACATTACGGCGAAATAAGTTTAATAAAATCAACATTTTAGTCACAACTTTGTGACCTCAGTGATAATATGTAAACAAAATACTTGTATGTGTGTGAACTGATTTTTAAAGTTCATTATTTTATTTAAATGTTTGTGCTGTTTACTATCATACACCAATAAATCGTATTTTCAAAAATCTGATATTTCTAATTTAATATTGTTCCATATCCTCATAATCAAATACACTAACGCCTATAGACGGGAAGGATCATAAAAATCTTTATCTTAAGCTGATACTTACAAATTTGCAGGATTATAAAATCTGGAAAGGATTGCAATAATAAATGATAAAATAGATTAGTATTGTAAAAACTTTAATAAATAAGATAACAAAGCTATGCATGGCAAAGCCAGATTGTAGCAAGTAAAGATTGAACATTCTGGCTTTCCTCACAATATTGGATTTTAGATGTAAGTGCTCTTTAACATTGACATACAATGCTCTTTTCAAGTTTGTGTACACTCCAAAATAATAATTATAATTTATTCCTAGGATAGTTTGTATGTCACTTATCAGATATCACAAGATTTCCTTATTTATTTATTTTCTTTCACGAACACAATCGATCGAATATTCGTTTATTTACTTCTACGCATATTTTCATCTTGCGTTCTGGTCACAGATGTAATTAACTACAAGTACATTGCACTGTACTTGTAATTAGTAAATTGTAGTTTTATTCGCCGGGCGTCTATGGTGGTGTGGTGGTGTGGTGGTATGGTGGTGGTTTACACCATGGTTTACACGAAGCGCTGTATGTTTATCTCGAGCGCGCTGCAGGGGTTGGTGAGGTCGAAGGCGGCGAGGGTGGCGGGGTGCAGCACGCCCACCTTGCCGATGACGTCACCGCCTAGTAATACTTCCGCGCAGCGACCGGGGAAGTAGGCCGGGTCTGGGGGTTGAAAATTGTTTGATTAGTTACTTAGAAGTTTCCTCAAAGATAGGCTTCTTTAAAAAAGGGCATGATAAAGTTTCTGCAGGGTCACTCTGGGTGACAACTTTTCAGATTTAAAAAAACTTATGAATGAAAATGTTTTGGAGGAAAATTTGCGTTATCAAATAGTGAGTTCCGCAAGGAACCGTCTGTTTCGCGGTCATGTCAAACAGCTTTCTGTGTTTCTTGGTGTGGGAATACCAGCACCTTCAAAGCCAAGAAGGAGATACTCGCTCCCACTGTCGACTCTGTCTCAGTTAACTTTGATCTAGAAGAGAATCCACATCAAACCATGCATACTATAATAGGCTACTTCGCAAAATGTCCCTTGGTCGCAAAATGTCCCTTTCTTATAATGTCCCTAAGACTTTTTAGTGGGCCCACGATTTGAACTAAATCTATCAAAAAAGGGTAATTTTGCGAAAGTGACATTTCGTGAAAGAGATATATTATGCCAAAGGGACATTTTGCGAAAGGACATTATGAGAAAGGGACATTTTGTGGCTAAGGGACATTTTGCGAAACGAACATTCTGCGACGTAAGGCTATCACTCATGACACTTACCGTCTGTCTGTCGCAGCGAGTACCCAGTGGAGGCCCAGGGCGTGCACAGTGCCAACATGACTCGGTCCAGTAAGCCGTGGACAAACTGAAAGCCGGCCGCGCGGCCGCAGTGCACCGCGCAGAGGCGACGCTCATTACGGGCTCCGGTTTCTAAAACAATCAGATACAAATTATTATTCTTCTGTCGTAGTTCTAGACGTTTGAATGGCAGCGGAATCTTCTTATTAACAGCCAGGGTCTTGAGCAGGCCCAGACGGGCGCATCCTCCATCTTCCATCTGTTCAAAGCACGATCTTACCTGACTCCTTGTCCTGTATCACCACATCACTAATCTCGAACAGCTTGAGTGGTAGCGGCATCTTCTTGTTGAGCAGGCCTGGCAGTAAGACGGTCCACACCACCTGGAATTCCAGGATCTTGGGGTTGGAAATATGGACAGCGGGATCTAAGAAAGCACAATCTTACCTGACTGCTTGTCCTGTACCACCACATCACTGATCTCGAACAGCTTGAGCGGTAGCGGCATCTTCTTATTAGCAGCGAGGGTCTTGAGCAGCCCTGGCAGCAGCACGGTCCGCACCACCTGGAACTCCAGAGTCTTGGGGTTGGAGATGTGGACGGCGGGCACCTCCTTGATCTTCCTGCCGAGACGAGTCGCCACGTCTTCTCTTGAACACTGAAATCGATCATCTATCATACAAATCTTTTTCGTCAAATTTATCAAATCCCGTTTTTTTTGTAAACCATTCAAAGTATTAGATTTTTGTTATGAACGGGATTATTACCACGATTATGTTTATTGTTACCTCGATATTTCCTATAAAGGAGTGTATTGATGTCATCAAGGTGAAACTTCAGGAAAATAACATCTCGGTGGAAATAGCTAAGTTACTTGAACATTGCCTAAATAGCAGTTACTTTTTGTACAATGGTCAGTACTACCTACAGATTGATGGAGTTGCGATGGGCAGCCCTGTTGCTCCAATTGTAGCTAACATTTGGATGGAACACGTAGAGAATAGCGCGATTCTGTCGGCTCCATCAACTATTAAACTGTGGAAAAGGTATGTAGATGACGTTTTTTGTATAATTAAAGGAAACGAGGCACAGTTAAAGGAGTACTTGGAATTTTTGAATAACATCCACCCTAAATTGAAATTCACATGCGAGTTTGAAGATCAACGGAAACTTGCATTCTTGGATGTGTTGGTTATGGTCAAAGAGGATAGTACTTTAGGTCACTCTGTCTACAGAAAAGCAACTCATACAGACAAGTACTTACACGCTACGTCACATCACCACCCACGTCATCTAGATTCCGTAGTGAGATCGCTCACCGACAGAGCGCATGATCTATGTGATGCAAACCATCTATCGCATGAGCTAGATCATATCAAAACGGTCCTACAGAGAAATGGATACAGGGTGAAGGTTCCACCAACAAAACGCACACCGAAGGCGAGGGCAGCAGAAGTGCAACGACAACCAGCGTTTTTGCCTTACGTGAAAGGGGTAACAGATAAAATAGGCAGGTTATTGGGGAAGTTCTCCATTAAAACTGTATTTACTCCCTTCACCAAGATAGCAAAACTGCTTCGTTCACCTAAAGACCAGCTGCCTTTTCAAACTCCGGGCGTCTACAAAGTTAATTGCAGCTGTGGGAGCTCGTACATCGGTCAGACCAAGCGAACCATTGTCGACCGCATGAAGGAACACATTCGAGCTGTGAAAAACAATGATACCCGGACGTCGGCCATTGCTGAACACCTTAATCAAACCGAAACGAACCACTGGATTGAATTACATAACCCCCAAGTACTGTCGACGGAACGCCACTATATACCGCGTTTAGTGCGAGAAGCAATCGAGATCACGAAATACAATAACTTTAATCGTGAAGATGGTTTTAAACTGTCCGGTGCGTGGAATCCAGTGTTAAACGTTTACAACCGCAAAAATGATTCGAGGTCGAAATCGCGAGTAGATACCGTGAGTGTAGTGTGTCGTGAGAAACTAGTGAGTGACAATGGTAGAAGTCAAAGTGAACGCAGTCGTCGCGTCCGAAAGAGGGTAGACCGATATGGTTTCCCTTAGAAGACGTCAACATTCGCATCGCCAGTCTACTCGTGACCATGGAGTTTGAAACAACTCCGAAATATCGAGGTAACAATAAACATAATCGTGGTAATAATCCCGTTCATAACAAAAATCTAATTGCAGTGAACAACCGCGAAAGTCTCAAAACTTACATTCAAAGTATGTCGGAATTCCAAATTTTTGTTTACCAAGTAAGCATACTTAGAAAAAATGATTTTCAAATGTAGTTTCTGTGCGCAAAAGTCTTATTGAGGAAGCGATATTATTCCAGAACTTGCTTGCTTGGTAATTTTCCACCGTATTGTGATTATATGCAGTTCGTAATAAGTTGAATATAATTTTCTGCAGCAGTGCTGATTCAGCGCCAATTCGATTAACATAATACAGCAACTCGTGTGGTTACAGATCAGAATTATGATAAATCCAGGGAAAGGCCAGCAGATTATAATATTCCATGTGAATATGAATATCTTATATTCATCAATCGTCAAAACCTTATTAATGCAGGCACAATGATAGCAATTCATGGTTGCAAAAAACACGACTTAACTAATATATGTCTATATTTATTTTATTTTATTATATTATATATTTTTGTCACTAGTTAATAAGTTTTTATATTTTCTATTTTCTTTACCTAAAATTTTATGAATGAATAAACACACTAAAATATAAAATATCTAAACAATTTGTAACTTTATTGGTAAAATAAAGATTAATTATTTGTTTGTGATGTCCGCAAATCCCTCACCAGTGTGAATGTGAGCGCCTCCGTGTACCCGGCGCGCGCGCACTCGTGTCTCAGCTGCTCCGTCAGCTTGTTCACGGGCTCCTGAGCTCCCGAAGTCACCACCCGACTGGGCCGACGGGCTATGTTGTTGTACCTGACAAACAAATGTGCAAATTGATTTAGTGAAATGGCTGTAAATGATCATTAGATCATGACGTGCTAAACGACTTTCTCCGAGGGACTTATGTCGAGTTCCCAAAAATAAAGCCTCTCCTTGTCGTGTGGTTTTCGAGTCGATGGACCCAATGAACCCTGGTGTCAGAGTTTTCATACCGCCTATTAGCACAGCTAATAGGCCCCTGACATAGTTTAATGTCGGCTGTTTAGCTGCTAAGGTGATGTAAATGATCGCGCGCTCGCTTGGGATAGTAGTTGGTAGGCATCAATGACAATACAGCGAGAGTCCTACTGTGCCCGCCGACCGGGGTGAATGATCGCAAGGTCATTCACATTTGCTCGTCACATCTGTATTTTTGCATACATACATTAAGTAAGTCACGCCATTATCCTTTATGGCTTAAGCAGAGCGTAAACGCCTTGTAAAAGGTCTGACAAATATTGAAGGCAATTTTAGATAGCAATATGTATGTATCTAATCGCTAATAGTGACAGGCGTATTTTGTCTATGTTTATTTTATAGGTCTACAATCTATTTTAGAAATGAAATAGTCCTGTAAGACCTACCTACACAATAAATACTCAAAAATGACTCAGGCTCACCCGTAAGCGATAGCGATGTCTTCATACAGGTCACAGGCGTGAATGACGTCATGCCGGCTGGGCGGGACTCGAACCCGCAACAGCGAGTCCTCGTGGCTTGTCGTCAGGCACATGCGCGACAGCATTTTAGAGATGTTCTCGGCGTTTTCACTGGAAATATTAATGATTTGGTGTAAAATGATACAGGAATGTTGCAACAATTATCACTGGTTATTTTTTTCCAAAAATAATAAGAATATAATTGCATGTAACGTAGCTTTTTGTGTAGAAAGAGTATTATTATTATTTATTGTAATTTTTTTATTATTCTATAAACAATTTTTTTTTGCTTCCTCTAATTACCTGATGCCGATGTATTTGTTAGCCTTGTCCACATTGATGAGTTCCTCCCTGGTCTCCAAGCGAGGGTATAGTTGGTAGGTGCCGTCGGGCGCGAACACCTTGCACTGCTGCACCTCGTATTCGGGGGTGCAGTACTGGGAGAACATACACACTATCGTGTCCAGTACTACGATCGCCTGGAGAATAAAAAACATCATTTTGGACGATTTAGTATTGCATGTACACAATATTATAATAATAGGTTCCCTGACTTTAATGGCTGGAGCTTTTCGAATGTCTTTTTTAGTGTTTGTTTTAAACTTTCGCGCTTTGTACACATTATTGTATTATTACGGGTCTGAGCGCGGTTTCGATCGCGCTGCTGCAATCGTGGTCGCGAGCTGACGTTTTTTTTAGTGTTAAAAAAAAAATATCACGAAACTAAAGCTTAGAACTTTGTGTAGAAAAGTTTTATTGGTCAGACGTATCACCCAAAGTGGGGTACCTAAAAATGGAAAAAGAGCAACAAAATATTGTAACCATTTGAATCAGTGACTATCAAAACTGATCTCCATACCTTAGTCAAATCGGTGGCGGTACACTCAATGAAAACATTCTTGGTGTTGAGCGTGATCTTGGAGTGGTCCCCGTTGATGATGGGCGGCATGGACAGCACCACGCCGTTCTTGTCCTTGATCACCGGGTACACGGGGCTGTCGCGGATTATCGGCAGGTACTGCTTCAGCTGCGCGTGGCTCTGGAACACAAACACAACAATAGTAGAACATATTGTACTCATGTTATTTAGATTAATAAGTAGGTATTTTTGTTTGTAATTTTCCTAGCAAGTTTTAGGTGCCAATTCTTCACTTTATTCGAACCAGACTAGAGATGTGAAAAACAATTTAATGAAAACATTATTTCAAGAGACAAAACCCTCTATGTCGGAGGGATAAAAGAATTTCAACATCATCATATCATAATTTTTAGGGTTCCGTACCCAAAAAGGGTAAAAAACGGGACCCTATTACTAAGGCTCCACTGTCTGTCTGTCTGTCACCAGGCTGTATCTCATGAACCGTGATAACTACAGAGTTGAAATTTTTTGCAAATCATGTATTTCTGTTACCTCTATAACAACAAATACTAAAAATAGAATAAAATAAATATTTAAGGTGGGCTCCCATACAACAAACGTGTTATGGACTAATTTTCAATGACGATGTATTTCTGTTGCTGCTATTACAACCAATACTAAAAATTGGATTAAATAACTAAATTAAATAAATAAATTAATTACATTGAAACTAAATAATTAAAATAAAATAAATATTTAAGGGGGGCCCCATACTAAAACTTGATTTCTATGCCGATTTTTTGCTTGATGACTTGGTTAAAAGGATATTAATAACGGTAACTGGTAACAAAATGTATAAATTAATATTGTATAGATACCTAATGGTACGGAACCCTTCGTGCGCGAGTCCGACTCGCACTTGGCCGGTTTTTACTATATGTACTGTACTACGTCTAAAGGTGATTGAAAATAGCTTAGCCTCCAAGGCTATCAAAATGGGTATTTATTTCAGTTTTTTACCCAATAAATAATAATCCTATTTTACTTACGGAGTACAGCTCCATGAGCTGCGCTGCCGTCATATCCTGCTGTTGGTTGAGCGCCTTGAACTTGATCTGGTCGGGAGGCAGTGCATCATACACGAACGGGCCCTGGATGGTGTCCAGATCATGGGTTCCGATGGCTACCAGCGTGCGCTTCCGGCAGATGTTCTGGTGTAGTTTGTCCTGTAAGGAAAATATTGTTTTGGCCTTTATAGTACATATGTTGTGATTCAGTCATAATAAGTTATAATTATGACCTGTACTGTACACAAACATTATTATTGTATGATTTTTTGTAAGGGCCTGCATGAACTAGTTTTCTGCCCGCGGTTTAACCCATGTTAAATGACTTTTAACATGGTTAATTGACGTTTACCTGTAGAAATGTAGGTTTTTCCACAGTGAAAAGTAGCCTATGTCCTATTCCAGGACCAAACCTACATGTATCTTAAGTTTCATCCCAATCCGTCCAGTGGTTGAAGCATGATTGAGTAACGAACTTCCAAACATCCAAACTTTCGCATTTATAATATTTATAATAGGAAGTTGAAGAGGGATTGGTTGGATAGAATTGGACGAAAATAATAAAAAATAATTAGTATTTAATTTATAGACCAGTTGGAACCCACAGAGATTTTAATGTATTAATGGCTTCAATTATTTCCCAATATGACTCTCTTTATTTCCACACCCTGGCGGAGTTGTGCATAAGTAGGGGTTTCCTTTTTTTTTGTATGGAAAAAAAATAATTATCACAAAAATATTATTATATTATTTATTAATAGCCAAGCAGCAGAATTGCTGATGAGGCTATATCCGTAGCTGGTGTGTGCGCTAATATAAATAATAATAATATAATCTAATATAATTATATTAAAGTTTCATATCTGGAGCAGCCCAAACTTGGTATGTTTTGAAAATTATTTAATACAATGATGTCATACATATAATTCAGCTCAAAACACCCTTTTATTTTTATATCACACATAATAGGAATCAGAACGAAAAAAAACCCATACAAAAAATAAGGAAGCCCCCCCACTTATGCACAACTCAGCCAGGGTGGGGAAACTAAGAGAGACAATTGGGCAATAAATGAAGCCATTAATACAATAAAATCTCTTGTAGCTATTTTCTGGGATTTACTAAGGGTGTCCGATTGGTTCCAACTGGCCTATTAGTAATATGAAAGTACCAAACCTGCAAGTCAATGAAACTGTCATAAGACTCCTTAGTGAATGTGATCCCCTTAAGTACAGCGGCCACTGCATAAGGCCTGATCTGAGCGGTGGCTGGAGTCAGATGGAGAGAGTAACAGTCCTCATATTTCTTTAGCTTGAATTCTGGAGGAGCTTTCCTATACAAAAAATTTTGGAATATAACAGAACTGTAACAATTTGCATCATTACATTTTTATCACCAGCTACAAGGTCAGTTGAATTGAAATGCAAAGATAAAAGTAATTTTAAATATTTTACGCTTTTCATGATTTTGATTTTTGTACCTCAAATCTTCATTTGTATTCAATAATAACTATATGGAACACAGTTTATTCTTTCAATTATTTTAGAATTCAGAAATTGTGCTATGTACAGTCGGCAGCAGGTCGAGTTACCACTTTGGCGGACCAATTTATACTGGCTATACAGTATAACCAGGTAGTTATAACCAGTTTATATAACTCAACCTGCTGCCTACTGTACCTTAAAAAATTTCGGCTAGCAATTTGTTTGTATTACAATTTTGAATTTCTATCCTAGCTAGTCTAATAATGCCATGATTATGATGATGAAACAAACACCAAATGCAAAATATATAACTTACTTGCCCTGGAACACTAGCAAACCGGTTACCAGCCCCTCTAAGCACAGCAGGTCGTATCTGTTGGCAGGGATGTCAATGCGGTACAGGACATCCTCCGAAACGCCCGCACCCGCCTGCTCGCCTTGCTCCTTCTGGAGCATTTGCTTTTCCGTTGTCTGTAAAATTACAAAATAAGGAGTACCTACTAAATTATAACAATTTTATACAAAAGTTGTTATTTATTTGTGGAGCCAACAGACAACATGCTGTACATGTCAGGTTTTATGGCCTCTAACATTCTTTAAATAATTACCAAAATTAATAAAATAAACGGTTTGTACTCACAACTTCATCTAACTCCAAGCCAAATTCAAAGCACAAGTCTTGGAACTCGTCATCAGCTGTAAAATGCAATAGATTGTTATTATTAGTTTTTTTAGGCAAAGTAAAATTGTTGGCTTCCAATGTGCATTCTGTTCATAGAAAAATAGAATACTGACTGTTGCAAAATTAAATAGGAAATAAAAGAAATGGTAAAGTAGGTAACTACTTTACTTACTGTAGGTTCGTCCTAAAGCCTTGAAGAGAGAATCACGTTTTACAGATATCGTAGGCATTGCAGTTTATTTTTTGAAAACTGTTCTGTTTAAAGTTATATCTTTTTACAGCTTAAATTTAAATTAAAAATTGTGGCAAGTATAATATAAAACAGATAACCTAACCAAACTTTGACTTTTTTTTTTTTTTTTGGGAAGGTTTTGGCCTGGTAACTGAGACCTTTGGGCCATGTCTTATTTTGAGTTTCACTTTTCTTTATTTACAATATTAGAGTTTAACACTTCACTTTAGTTTATATATTCTTAACAGTGTTTTTGATAAAGTTAAACAATGGCACGAGACACTTTTCATTTTGTAAAAGGTCGATGAGGCGGCGGGAGGGATCATTAGTCTGTATTAAATCACCGGTTTCACTTGCAAGCACTAGTCTTTGTAGAGAAAACTGACGACACGAAAAAACAATGTGATCGATGTCACAACTGACATCACTGTTGCAGTATGGGCAAATTCTATAATCTTGTATTCTAAGTCTTGATAGGTGAGCAGGTGTTTTGTGGTGGCCAAACCTTAGTCTGTTAATCGTAGTTATAAAATCCCGGCTAGCACTTCTGTATTCATTCTTGGAATACCATGGTTTCGATGGTAAGTCTTGTTGAATGCTCCCGTACCATTTTCCCTTTTGTTCTTGATCTCTTTTCCATGTATCTTTCCAAATCTGTATTATATCAGTTCTTATCAAACAGTAGTAATCGGTTAATGGAGTCTTAATTACATATTTTAAATCTAATGCGTTAGTCCCTTCAAATGCAGTCTTATCTGCTACTTCGTTCCCAACTATATTCCTATGGGATGGAATCCACATAAAAGCTATCTCAATATTTTTAAGAAACAGTTGATATATACAATGTTTAATTAAATATAATAAATAATTAGTTTTGAAGCAAAGTTTAAGACATTTTAAACCTTCAACAAGACTCAATGAGTCCGTTAAGATTAAATACTTTTGACTTATATTTAAATGATTTATCAGTTTTATAGCTTCTAAAACTGCATAAGCCTCCGCTGTGAAGATAGAGCATTGATTATCTAGAACAAAGCTTTGAGCAAATTTAGTTTGAGGATCATACACAGCTGATCGAACATAGTCAGCTCCTTTGCTACCATCAGTGTACAAAGTATAGAATTGCTGATTCTCATCCAAAAACGACAACATTTCAATATTGGAAGTAACCAATGTTTGAATTACTTGAATAGGATGGATTATGCTATCAAAAGAATAATTATAACATGGCCATTTATTATTTATTTTAATATTAGTACACTTCTTTTGTATTTCCAGATAAATGCGGCATAGCTGGGGAGAAATATTTCTCAACACATCGACTGCATCAGCCAGTGGTCCGGAGACAGTGACCAGGTTAGGAACTATTCTTTTGATAATATGATTGTTGTCTGATGATAGTAGTTTAACACAATATCTCTCAGTCAGTATGATTCTCCTCAAAGTGAGAGGCATAATATTAGTCTCAACTTCCATAGCCCTTATGGGCGTTGAGCACATGGCTCCAGAAATGATTCTCAAAGCTTTATTCTGAATTATATCTAATCTATGTACATAAGGACTATTTAAATAAGCTAAACTACTATAATCAAAATGACTTCTTACAATGGCTTTATACAAAATAGACAAAACATTGGGGTCTGCACCCCAAGAAACACCAGCAAGGCATCGCATGATGTTTAAACCTTTTAGTGCATTCTTAGAAATGTACTTAATATGTTCTTCAAAGTTTAAATTTTGTTCAATAATTACACCTAAAAATTTATGCTGCGTTACCCTAGAAATAGTGTCACCATTATAGGTGATACTCCTTGTGGGATTATCGTTACTAAATATCATTAAGCTGCTTTTGGATGCATTAATTTTTAGATGTAATTTATCAGTATAGTAGCTGTTTAACTGTTGCAAAGCTAAATTTAAATTATCTATTGCTGTTGATAAGTTAGAGTGAGAGGTATAAATTGCTAAATCATCAGCAAACTGAAGAATATTTACATTTTTAGTATCTACATATTTACATATCTCACAAGTGTACAAATTATATATCAGAGGCGAAAGTGTGGCACCCTGCATTGTGCCCTTTGATGCCTTTTTGGGTCCATGAAGAAAATTGTTATGTTTAACGAATACTGTTCTATCTGTTAAAAAGTTGTATATCCATTTTGACACTTTTCCAGGAATATCTAGACTACCAGTCAAAATCTTGACTAGTATGCCTGGGTCAATACTATCAAAAGCACCTTGTACATCTAAAAATACACAAACTGTATGTAAATTTGAATTTTTTGCTCTTTTCAGGTCAGAAATAAGCGAGATGAAGCTGTCTGCACAACTTCGACCTCTACGAAATCCATATTGGCAGTGTGGGATAAGAGCGTTGGACTCAGCATACCAGTCAAGACGATTTTTTAACATGTTTTCAAAAAGCTTTCCAAGACAAGAAGAAAGTGAAATTGGACGATATGAGCTTGCAAGATCAGGTGGTTTGTCAGGTTTTAGTAGAGGAATTACACATTGAGTCTTCCATGAGTCTGGAATAATGTTTTTCTGCCAAAGATTGTTAAGAATATTAAGAAACACGAGTTGAATTGATGTATGAAGATTTTTTATTAAAATATATGGAAAATCATCAAGACCTGGAGTTGTATTTTTCCTAGACTGTAAGCTCAATGTGAATTCAGACCATGAAAAGGGTTCCAATAAGAATTTTGAGTTAGGATTTTCATTATTAAAATCAAAATAGTTATAGAATGAATTCGGATCGATTAATTTATTATTATCTGTTAGTTTAAATAGAAAAGGTTGAACAAATTCATCTTTATAATATTTATTTTTCTTTCTGGCACCCTTAAATATTTTTATAAGATTCCAAATTCTACTTATTGGAGTAGTTCTATTAAAACTTTCACATAAAGTATTCCAAGATTTCTTTTTTTGTTCCTTAATGGTGCGTTTCTTAAGAGCATCTAGGCGCTTGTAATTTATATAATTATCAATAGTAGGATCCTGTCTGTATAACTTCAAAGCGTTATAAGAGGCAATTACACTATCTTGACAAATACTATTCCACCAGGGAGCTGGAGTTCTACCACGGAAGGGGTTAGTTCTTAAAAAACGTGGCACCACTAATTGTTTAAGAGCATCTAGACAAGAACAAAATTCCACATAAGAAGATATTGGATCCTCTTCATTAATCGTCAATTCCATAAAAACTGTCTTGGAAAGATCTTGGAATCTTTTCCAATCTGTTTTATTATATAGAAATTTATCTATAGGTGGATTAATCTGATATTTTTCTACACATAGAGTTATGTTAGTTATTGTCGGGAAGTGATAACTTCCCATAGCATCATCATGCACCGACCAATCACATAATGGTGCGAGATTGGCGCTCACAAACGTAACATCAATAGCTGACGGATTGCGTGTTGGGTAGTTAACAGTTGTGAATCTTCCATCATTTAAAATACATAGATCGCAATCATCTATGACATTATATAAATCTTGGCCTCGGCCCTTTGTAGATAAACACCCAAAAGCAATATGATGGGCGTTAAAATCGCCACTTACAAAAATCGGTTTAGGAAGGTCGCGAATTATATTTCGTAGTCTATTAATTCTAATATGACCACTATGAGGTGGACAGTATACACAAAGTACGGTTACATTACCTATAGATGAAGAAACAGACAAAGCGACTGTTTGTATGTCCTCATAAAAGTTGGTTTGTAGAATTTTATATTTGAGATATGGTTTTATTAATATTGCTACTCCATTATGATTATTTGTTGAGTTCCTATTATAAAAGTTATAACCGGGGATACGGAAACTCTGATTGTCTTTTAACCAGGTTTCTTGTATCAAACAAATGTCAATATTTTCTTTATGCAAAAAATCAATAAGTAATTCTTTTTTACTATTAATACTCTGGATATTATATTGGGCTATACGTAATTGTGATTGCGATTGGGTGTTCAAATCCATTAACGCAAATTATTTAAAAGTTGTTCTTTAATAGACGCCCTAGTAGTAGGCACGTCGTCATTAGTCTTGTTGCCTAGTTGAACTAGTGTAGTAACTATGGCGTTTATCAAAGCGTCATTTTCAATTAAAATTTGCCTCATGTTTGGGGCAGAAGTTTGGGCAGAGGACATATCCTCAGATTCAGTAATGGACATATTTACATTTTGTACATTATTCTCAATGAGTTTTTCATTTACATTTTGTTTTTCCTTAGTTACATGGGGTTTTACAAATTGTTTATTTACAGGGGGAAATCTGTCCGGTAAAGGAGGGAAATCCGTCGACTTGTCATTAACATTGAAAACTGTGTTCAAAGCGCTAGCATAACTTATTCCCTTTTTTTTCTCTTCTATTTTCCTGGCCTTCACCGGGCAGACCCTCGAAACTGCCAAGTGGGGTCCTTGACAGTTGACGCAGCGAAGGGCATTAGGCGTAGGACACTCCTTATAGAAGTGTTCTTCACCACAGCAACTACACCTCTGCTTGCCGTTACATACTTTCGCCGAATGATTAAATTTGAAGCAGCGGTAGCACTGCTGCAGCGGAGGGACATAACTGAAAACTCTGTACGAATACAAGTCATATTGTACGCTGTCTGGTAGTGAGTTTGATAAGAACGTGATACTCACAGTTTGAAGCGGAGTTAGCTCTTGACCGCTTTTCTTTGTAAACCGTCGAATTGCGACTATGTCGTAAATCGAGGTGAGCTTCGAGTATAGTTCCTTCGTCGAGATATTCGTTGGGACGAATCGGATCACTCCAACTCGTTCAATTGTCGCTGCCGGGATGTACGCTTTGATCTTATACTTATCGAGGAAAGCAGTATTGTTTAGAAAGTTGTTCGCTGTATTGTGCTGTTTGAATAGAACAGCAATCTTGTTGGCATTTATGCGGCGTATGGCCACCACACCTTTAACTTCTGACACAAAGATATGGTTCAGGTAGATTGGACTTTTATTGCCCAAATGCTCATTTCCGGTACTTTCAACGAATACTTTAAACTCCGCCATGGCAGAATTCTCAGGATATTGTCTCTTATAGTTCGGTTTGAAGAATGGTTTTGTATATAAAACAGAGTCACTTTCCTCACCACTACTCCCGCCGCCATCGCCGCCGTCCTTGGGCAACTCCTGTAACTCTACTGCAGGAGGAACTTCTTTCTTCCGCTTATTTTTCGGTTTCGCAGGTTTGGGGGGTTTATCCCCCGGATCATCATTCCCCCCCATAACGGAGGCGGAATGGCACTATTTTTACACTATATATACAAGAATTTACAGTAATATGCAAAGGAAAACAATATTTTAAGAACTTTGAGAAAAATTTGCAACTTTCGGTTCAAATTCCCGCCAAAGAATCACAAACTTTGACTTGCTTTTTTTTTTTTTATTATAGCGTTTTACGGCTCTGGAATCTAGTCCTTATGAGCCAGTCTTCTTTTCAATTTTTTCTTATCATCTTCTTCTTTATTTCTTCGTCTTAAACTCAGTCTTAAAGTTCACCAATAGATTTAGTGACAAAATTATATAGAGGTTTGTAAAAAATTACATCTGAGAGAATTTCTCGTAAAGTGTACGGAACTTCTTTGTAAACAGTCTTGTTTCTGTCACATACACGTTGTAACTCTTCTGACATTTCAGCAATAAACAGAAGTCTTTGAATGTTGAATTCATTACATTTCATTATCAAGTGGTCCAAATCAGCCTTCTCTGTGTTACAATAAGGACATCTATCATTGTCTTTGATGTTGAGTCTTTTAAGATGAATGGGAGTTCTACAATGGCCAAATCTAAGGCGATTGATCTGAGTAATCTGCTGTCGGGAGTCTGCTCTGAATTTTTTCCACCAAGGTTGGGCGGGCGGGCACTCTTGGAGACTAGCGTACCATGAAGCTTTATTTTCCGTCTTCTTTTTCCAGATTTCCAACCAAACTTTCTTTGTCGCCAAGGCGATTTGGGCGTAGAAGTCGGTGTATGGGATCTTCAAGGATTCTGAATGATCTTCATCTGCAGGGCCTCTAGCAGCTTTATCAGCCTCTTCGTTGCCCGTTATCCCACAGTGAGAAGGTACCCATTTCATTGTTATCCTTTTACCATTACAAACTAATCTATTTACAACCTCTAATATGTTATATACTATATAGCATAAATTATATTTACATGACCTATTTTCTAAAGTCGACAATACACTAAGAGAGTCAGAAAAAATAATAATATTATAGACATCAATATTCTCTATATAAAGTAAAGCCTGATATATAGCATAACATTCAGCTGTGAAAATAGTACAATTATTATCTAATGCAAAACATTTTGTAATCTTAACTTGTGGGTCATAGAAAGCTGATGTTACCCTATTATCAGTCTTTGATCCATCTGTAAATAATCTATAGTAATTTTTACTATCTACATATTGCAGTAATTCACTTTGTGATCCGATTTTTTCTTTGCACAAGATGACATCCGTATTTACAAGAGAATTGTATGATATTTTAAATAATGGCCATAAATCATCTTTATACATATTTACAGTCATATTATTTATGTGTGAAGCTACTCTTAATAAATCAGGAAGGTGTCCTGAAAGGACTGAGTTAGTATCCAGGTAAGGGCCCATTGGCATATGAAATGCTTGACCTGGTGCTAAGCTACGAAGGACAAGGTTATTTTCTGATGTTAATAACTTTAAACAGAACCTTTCAGCTATCTGTACACGTCTAATAATTAGGGGAACTATACATGTTTCTGCTTCCATGGCAATGATTGGTGTTGAGCACATGGCTCCTGTTATTATTCTTAAACACTTATTTTGTATTACATCTAACTTTTTAATGATGGATAAATTTGCGTTCATATAGGCCAATGAACTGTAATCAAAATGACTACGTACAATACTTTTGTACAGCATAGACAAAATTTGGGGGTCTGAACCCCAATGTACACCTGCCAAGGAACGAAGGACATTTAATCCTCTAGATGCGTTCTTAATTATATAATTTATATGGGTTTCAAAAGTCAGTTTTTGATCCAAAAATACCCCCAAAAATTTATGCTCCTCTGTCCATGGCAACTGCACCCCATTATATAATACATTGTTTAAACAAATATCAGACTTTTTAGAAAAGATCATGGCTTTACTCTTACTCGGACTAATATTTAATTGTAACTTCATTAAATAGTAATTATGTAGTTGGGATAAAGCTAAATTTAACTTATTTACAGCTATATTTACATCTTTATGTACAGTATATACAACAATATCATCTGCAAATTGCAGAAATTTTACATTATTTACAGTTAGGTAATTGTGAATCTGACAAGTGTATAGGTTGTATAAAAGGGGTGAGATAGTAGCACCCTGCATCGTACCTTTATACACTTGTCTTGGTCCATGTAGCAAATTATTAAATTTTATATATAAAGTCCTATTATGTAAAAATTCAAACACCCATTTACATATTTTTCCAGGGACACCTACTTCGCTCAGTACACAAGCCAACACTGAAGGATTAACATTATCAAAAGCGCCCTGCACATCAAGGAAGGCACAGGCAGTTGAAGAATGAGCATGGAAGGAGTTACGAATGTCTGCCACCAAAGTGGCAAAGCTCTCAGCAGAACTATGTCCTTTACGAAAACCAAACTGTTGAGAAGGTAAGATTTTATTTGATTCTGTGTAAAAATCTAACCTGGTTTTGAGCATAGCTTCAAATAATTTTCCTACACAAGAAGAAAGGGAAATAGGTCTATAAGAATTACAGTCATTGGCAGGTTTACCTGGCTTTAAGACTGGAATCACACATTGTGTCTTCCATGCTGAGGGTATGATTCCTTTTTCCCATAAAATATTAAAAATATTTAAAAGAATTAACTTTGCATCATTATGTAAATAAATTATAAGTTTATATGGAATATCATCTAAACCGGGTGTTGTATCTTTCTTGCGTGCTTTTAATGTTGAAGAAAATTCCTGCCATGTAAATGGTAAATTAAGAAATTGTCCTGCAGGATTACCATGACTGTTGAAAATTGTGCTTAATGTTTCTTTTTCTATTTCTTTTTCAGGACACGATAATGGAGCATGCTTATCAAGAAAGGAGGGAATCCATTCGTCATTCTTAGGCCTATTAGTGATTTTAATACGGTTAAATTTTCTAATATAATTCCAAATGTGACCGACTGGAGTATATCTATTAAAAGATTCACATAACTTTCGCCAACTACTACGTTTCTTATCTTTTATAATTAATTTCTTTTTTGCATCAAGTCTTTTATATGCAATATAATTGTCTAAAGTAGGGTTCAGTCTATAGAAATTCAATGCATCTTTACTTTTTTTTACTGCCTCTTTGCATTCATCATCCCACCAAGGAACAGGAATCTTTCTAATGTGTAAGCTATCTTTAGTAATTTTAGGTATGCAAGCTATTTTTAATTTATTTAATATTTCACAGAAATCATCATAAGATTTGAGTGGATCATCATTTAAAATGGAAAAGTCTTGGAACATTTCTTGTGACAGCTCTTTATACTTCGTCCAGTCTGCCTTACTGTATAAATATTTTTCAATTGGATTTCCTATCTCGTATTTCTCAATTTCAGTAAATATATCTACTATGGTAGGATAATGGTAACTGCCCATAGGATCATCATGAACTTTCCATTCACACAAATGAGCAATGGTGGAACTAGCACAAGAAATATCAATTGCTGACTGATTACAATTTATTCTACCTACAGTAGTTGGACATCCAGTGTTGAGTATACATAAGTCGGTCTCATCTAGAATATTATATACTTCAGTACCTCTAGATTTAGTAGAAAGGCAACCAAAAGCCACATGATGAGCATTTAGATCTGCAGCTAAAATCAGTGGTTTAGGTAAATCATCCAAGATTTGTTTGAGTCTTCTTCCCCTGAAATGTCTCCCTTGTCTTGTGGGAGGGCTGTATGCACATAAAAGTGTAATATTTCCTAAACTAGTAGATAGAACAATGGCGATGGATTGTAAGAAATCATAATATGGGTTATATATGATAGAATATTTAAAATTATCTCGAACTAAGATTCCTACACCTCCTCGACCATCAGGTCCATGCTGAAAATAAAAATGATAACCTGGAATAGCAAAGTTAGAATTCTCCTTAAGCCATGTTTCATTCAACAAGCAAACATCTATATCATTGTCATGTAAATAATCTATTAATAAGGGTCTTTTATTCTTAGCACCTTCAATGTTAAATTGTGAAATTCGAATATACAACTTATTCATTTTGTAATGAGACTATTAATTAAAACATCTTTAATTTTAAGAGTAGTAATTTTTTCGTTACTGTTACCCAGAGTGACGAGAGCACCAATTAATCCATTTAAAATGAAATCATTATGAATAATTTCCTTTAATAATTTGTCTTTTGTAATTGGGGACTCTTTGTCACTCTTGGTAACTGTTTCTGTCTGTGTCTGAGTCTGTGAAGAGTTGGAGCTGGTCATCACCTGCGCCGCCGGCTGTTTTTCAGCAGATTTGGAGTATTTGGTTTTAATAATTGGAAAATCTTTTTCGTAGTTTTTCATTAAATTGTTTTGGGCGTTGCTGGCCAGGACGGCGGCGTAGTTAGACCTATTCTTTTTCTCCTCTATTTTTTGTTTCTTAATAGGGCAATCTCTCGAGATTGCAAGATGTGCGCCTTTACAGTTAATACATTTGACTGACTTCTCATTCGTACACTTGGAGAAGTGATGTTCTTCAGCACAGATGGAGCATTTTTGCTCATTTTTACAAATTCTAGCTCCGTGATTGAATTTAAAACACTTGAAGCATTGTAGCAATGGAGCAAAATACTCTGCTACCTTGAATCTGTATATGTCCAGGTAGACATGGTCCGGTAGTGAGTTGGCAAGGAAAGTTACACTCACCGAGGTGAACGGCTTTACCTCACCGTTGACTCTTCTTGTGAAGCGACGTACGCCCACGATCTCCACATTGCAGGTCAATTTCTTGAAGAGTTCTTCATTAGAAATACTGGTAGGAACAAACCGCAGTACTCCAATTGTCTCCACTGCCCTCGCCGGTATAAAAGCCTTCATAGAGTGCTTATTTTGGAACTCCACATTCTTCAGAAAATTATTGGCATCTATGGCCTGAGCAAAAACGACTCCCACCTTGGTGGCATTCACTCTCTTTATGTTAATAACTCCCTTTACTTCGTTTTTGAACAAGTTGGCCAGCATAAGTGGGTTGCTATTTCCGAGTTTATCATTGTCTTTTTCCACAAACACTGTGAATTCACTAAGTCCGCTATTAACAGGGAACACACGCGTATACCCAGGTTTATTATAAGGTTTGTAAAAATCGTCTGTCTCACTATTCACTAACTGTTCTTTGGTCCGGGGAGTTTTTCTCCCTTTGCCACCCCCAGGGGGGTCTTCGACCCCCTCTGGCATATTGACCACAAACTACAAACTTTATTTACAAATTTCCTAATTAATATATACAAAATATAAACAGAAAACTTATTAAAATGAATATTTTAAAGAATTTCAACAATTTCGCGCCTGTACTTTTCAAAAGCCCGCCAAAAAGTCCCCTATCACGATATGACATATCAGTGTTGCCATAAACAGATGTAATGTATTACAAGAAGCTTAGTTTCTATTGGTCGTTCCGGAAAGCAAGCACGTTTTTGATTGGCGTTCACAAATACGATGTAGCCATTTTTCAAAATTATGGAACTAGAGATACGACAATACTAATATCAGCAGATATCGACTTAGGGACTTTTTGACAGCACAAAATTTTAGTTCAAAAATTCACATTAGATGGCTCTGCTCTTATTTCATTAAAAAAAAAAGACATAGCTCCCTTAGAATATAAACTCTTTGTATTTTTTAGACTCAACTTGACATACCATTATGTCAAATCTAAAAGAAACATTATTTTCGCCGTATTTTTTGGCTGCTAGGCATAATATTACTCTCGCCCAACTAGCAGAATTATTATTATCATCATCTGAAATCGCATAAATTATATCATCGTGAAAATAACTTTATTACGATATGGAACTTTTTCAAGAGGTTTGTTTTTTACTCTGAATAAAAACTCCTTACTTGTACTCCATTATACAGTTTATCAAAAATCTTTTGCCCTACCGGCGCAATCTTTAAGGAGTTTTTATTCTGAGGATGGCTTTGATGAGATGAAATAAAGTAAGCGACATCTATCGGGAATAAAAATACTATTTTCTGTCATCTGAAAGTCTCTAATTTTATTCCCCCTGCCAATGCCAACAGAACAACAGAATCGTTTCAAATCATCGATATAAATATCGATAGCTACAGTTTCTTAGCTCTATGAAAACAAAGAGGGCGGGGGGGGGCAGGTGTCGAGGGGGAGGGGACGGGTTACATGTCAAAAACACGTGTTGTGATTGTGGTGTGATTTTGATTATTGGATTTAAAATATTTTTACAGATTTTACAGCATAAAATTATACGTTTAATCGATAATGGTTGTAGCTGAAGCCATGGATAAGCCAACATTAAAAGTATCCAGTAAGTAATGTGAACAAACAAAATAATTTCGTACTTTAACTAAATGACTAAAAATGTTATTCCTATTGTTCCAGTGTCAGATTCAGATTCCTCCAGCGATGAAGACTCTGAGGAGTCAGGAGATGAAATGGAAGTTCAGACCGAAGAACAACAAGATGCTGAAGCTGATGATGAAAGTGGTTCCTCAGAGGAAGGAAGCGAAAGCGATAGTGGAGCCCTAATGACCAACGAAGGGTGGGCAGATGCCGTAGCGAAGGTCTTAGGGTCAACTAAACCTAAGAACAAAAAAACCTTGGTCTTATCCAGAGCTAAGAAGCATTCGGAAATTGTAAAGAAGGAAAAAGAAGAAAAGCCCGAGTTTGAGGTTATAGGAGAAAGTAAAGAGGATGTAAAACCAGTCAAGAAAGAGGAGGCAGCTGATGAACCACCTCTAAAGAAAAAAGTAAGTTTATAAAGTTGAAATTTTCTCAAATACTGAGTATAGTTCTGGCCAAATAACTTGTCTTCGAATAACACAGTCTGCTCATTGAAAATTCTACCTTAAATTCAAGTGCTTAATTAAGATTGGTAAAATTTCTTAAATGCTTCAAAAAGATTGCCTATACTAATAGACCATTGTATGAATAATTTAATGAAAAATAAGTAAAAATTGCCTAGGTAGGTATACTATCTTAATTGCAGAACTTAACCTATTGTGTACCAAGTTTCCTCTAACTATTAGCATGCATGCGCTTTAAGCAGGCACTTTGATAAAATATTTTATTTATTTACAGAAAGTAGAAAAAGAAAAATCGAAGATAAGACTAAAACCAAACATTCTAGAGAAAGATAGAGAGAGAATTCTAAACAAAATAGCAACAAAAGGTGTAGTCCAGTTATTCAATGCAGTCAGAAATCAACAGAAAACACTTGAAAAAGAGATGAGTGAAGATCTCACAGAAACTAAAAAAGAGAAGATATTGAAGAAGTTTGATAAAAGAACATTCTTGGATTCTCTGATGGGGAATACTAAGTCTGTAATAGTAGATGAAGCTAAGAAACTCAAGAATGAAACAAAAACAGAGGAAGAAGATGCTCCTAAATGGAGCGCTCTAAGGTACTACACACTTTTCATATTTCTCACTCGTAATTTTTTTTTATTTATATATCACTCAGTTCAAAATATTAGTACCTCGATTTCTTAAACCTATTAATTTAGGGGCTCGTGCCCATTAGTGGGAACACATATGAGAATAGATCAAGGTAATGGTTATAATATTTCAAACATTTCATTTATAATATTTAAGCTGTGTTTATCACTTCCATGTGCATGCTGTAAAAATCAGCCAAGGGAATGATGGTTTCAATGTATTTCAATTTAGGCGATGCGCTGACAACCCGTCACTATAGTAATATACTTACATAATCATGGAACAACCTATGTTTAGGTCGTTTTTGCTCTGCCTACCCCATTAGGGATAAAGGCGTGATTTTGTGTATGTACCTATGTATGTTTATAATTTGCAGGGATGACTTCATGATGGGAGCAAAAATGAAGGACTGGGACAAAGAATCAGTTGATGAATAAATACCTCTTATTGTTAATTCCAGTTAATTCTATGAATGTAATTTAATAAATAAGTTTTATATTTAGTATTATACATTGATATTCATTTATTCATTTTATTTACAATATATTCAGGAATGATATTATGCAGAAATCTTGAAATACTTTTCTCAATCTGTTATTCTCATTTTGTATGTACAAAGTTATAAAATTAATTACGAATCTATTTTAAATACATAGAGTAAGAATCCCCACCAACAGTATGCTGTGTGATCTGTTTAGGTAGAGTGGAATATATCTTGACGGGCAGATTCCAGACCATAGTTTCTATTGGAACATTGAGGGGTGCTGTCCAGTCTTTGTCTTCTGGGCTAGGGAACAGCTTCTCGTTAGTGGTGACGAACTCGAAGTGCAGGCGCCATGTTAGTGACACTGTAAGTAATAAAGAGAAAAAGTTATGTAAATATAACAAGTTTGTAGAATTTCTAAAGTGATAATAACTATTTTTATTATTACAGGGTGTAACAGGTTTATCAAAGAAAAAGCTATGTTTAAAGTAGGAAATGTATACCTTCATCACACTCAAACGCAGGTGTAATATGGAGTGGTATTGGCAGTATCAGCTGTGAGTGCGTCAGACCAACAGTCACCTCATGGAACCTCGCAACTGTCATGGATCTGCTTCCACTGTCCTTGTCCTTAGTATTCTTCGATGGGGATTTAGTTTTAAGTATTTCTTCTGGCTGTAAAGATACTGATACCTGGAAATAATACAAGTTTATTTTGTAAATGCTCTTGAAATTACATAAAAAGTAACTTGAAATCCAGTCTTACCTGCATACAAGTGACGCTGCCCACGGAAAAGTCAAAAGTGCCAACAATGTCCTCACCAAGTTTGTAGGCAGATTTGAATAAACAGAATCTGCCTACTTTACCTCTAGTGTTTGTTATCATGTAGGAATTTGGACTCCTTCTTGCAGTGAGATTCTGTGTAGTTAAATCAATTTACGTATCAAGAAAAACGTAAAAAAATGGCCAAGAGCGTGTCGGACACGCCCATATGTAGGGTTCCGTAGCCTTATATGTTTTCTTAAAACAACATGATTGTCTTCAAAATTTGATTTCAACCTTATACGAAAGCTTGATGCAGTTTGTTGAAATGGTTTTTCCTAAATATTTCGCAAATTATAAATGCTACACTTTTCGATATAGTTTTCAAAACTACTACAACTAAAGAGCTATATTCCGTATTTTT
Organism: Scrobipalpa atriplicella; assembly: GCA_029255725.1. NCBI lineage: Eukaryota > Metazoa > Arthropoda > Insecta > Lepidoptera > Gelechiidae > Scrobipalpa > Scrobipalpa atriplicella. The sequence goes on from JARACY010001822.1 coordinate 42,033, forward strand.
TTCATAATTTTTGCATTTTCAGTTTAGAAAATATGACTGAAACAAAGTGACAAATACTGCAACTTTGAATGCAAATATCTCGAGACAGAAATTTTTCAGACTTTTTTTTTAAAGAAACCTCCATTTTATTTTAAAAGACCTGTCTAAAGATACCCCACTCAATACACTACAAAAAAAAAAATTATTTGCCCCCCTTTCACTTGGGGTCCAAAATCATATATTTGAATTGTTTTTTTACATTTCTGGATTTGCGTTATTATAATCTATCTTCATACCAAATTTCATGTTAATAGGTGATGAAAAACTGAAGTTTTCACAGGAGCGCGGCATACAGACGGACAGACAGACATGGCGAAATGATAAGGGTTCCTAAGTTGACTACGGAACCCTAAAATCAACACAACATTCAGAAAACCAATTTAAGTAAATTTTTTTTGATCAACAAATAAGATAAGGGTTCCTAAGTTGACTACGGAACCCTAAAATCAACACAACATTCAGAAAACCAATTTAAGTAAATTTTTTTTGATTAACAAAAAAGTTAACTTCAGTCCAGACTACTCACATTATGCATTATCTGCAATAATTACATAATGTTATGTATAAGATCAGATTATCATATCATGGGGATAGTACAGACTATAATTACCTGTAAAACTTGTAAAGCCATTGTCAAGGGTGTTTCAACTTTTCTTTCCTCTGAAAATGGGTTGGTTGGTTGAAGTTCATCTGTGGTTTCATTACCACATAGTGCAGCCAAATCTTGCATGTTCATTATTGGACTGATTGGCAACACTCTGAATGGAATTCTGACCATTTTGATGTGAGAACCCACTTTTTGAGTGGCTATAGTGATTTTATACGAGTATTTTACCGAAGTACCCCTATATGATGGTGGCGCTTCAATAGGTAGGGATTCTCTGTACCAAACTGGAATTGAAAAATATTTATAACATAATGTTTATGATTTTCTTTTACAGCCTACAAAATATATATCTGTACTTACAAGTTTTAGTCTCGCCAAGTGGGATAGTTAAGTCACAAAACAATATTTTGGGTTTAGTGTGAAAAACAACATTGCCGTGATCACCAGATACTTCCAGTGCGGTTGTTTTTTCAATGCTTGGTGTCTTGTCTCCATGTCCACCTGATGTAGAGTAGAAGCAGTGTATCTGGGCAGACGCCCAAGCTAGATTTTCTAGGATATCACTGTAAAAATAATGAATTGGGCCACATAAGATTCAAATGAAAATATTTAGGTTACATGCTATTATATGAATTTCAGACATACCTGTGGCTCTGGGAGTTCCTATGTTCAGGTTGGGTGGTGTGACAGAATGAAATACAGCATTCTAGAGCTTCACCAGCCAAGTAAACTGTCCCTGTATTGAGCTTAGCTGTTAATTCAATCATTTTCGTATTTTTATAATGTGAAGAATATTATTATTTATCCTCTGCGAGGACAGTTTGATGAGTTCTGTATTAATTTAACAATAGGATAGTTCTATTAACATTTCTATGTAAAATTAAATTTATTTGGAAAATAGATGGATGATGAGATGAGGATGAGGATTCGTCAACAACTTTTGACAGCTGATTTTTTTTCAATGACAAATCTTGCTTAATCTGAACGCAGCCTTTTGATTTCCGAACGAAAAATACGTTCCGTTCCATGTTGAGAGTTTTCAAGTTTGATTGATTGATTTGACTGCAATAATGGAAAGAAAAATATAGAAAACCTCAGCTTGAAAGAAATGCTTTTGATTCAATTACTTTTGAGATTATTTTGTTTCTCTCATCAATGTTTTACAAAACATGTTCAACTAAACTTGAACAGTTCTTTCTTATATAAAACGGAACGTTATTAACGAACGAAAAGCAGTTTGAAAAGTGGTGAGATTTTCAGATTTTGTATATGATTTAGCAATAGTAAACAAAATGTTGATATCAGACGGAATAAACCATAGAAAACTACAATCAATAATCGTCGGTGAACTAAAGAAAGCAGGTTTGAAGCATCGCTTGAAGAAAATTATTATGAAAAATGTCAAAGTACGTATCTCCTTGATACCCAAATAGGTTTTGTGTTGGTGTTCGATTTTCTTCTATAAGACTAATCATGTATTATCATTCAGGATCACAAGACAGTGTTCGGAGCACCTCTCGCTAAAGTCCCATCCACCAGCGTAATTTGCTGCGGGAGTAATTTGAGCGTTCCCATAGTAGTTAGTGAGATGTCTTCAGTTCTCAGAAATAACGCCCATATGGAGGGCCTATTTCGTAAGGCTGGGTCACAAACACGACAGAAGGACATAAAGGTATGTATAAACCATCTCGTTAAAAAAAAGTACATAATTTGAAGTGGTGATTTGGAAAATTAAGGGGTTGCACCTACAGCCCTACATCCACTGCAACCTGTGTAGATCATTGCAGCTTTGTTTGAAGATGTACATAATAGGAGCAATCTTTTCCAGAGATTACTGGATGCTGGGGGCTGTGTATCAGATGGGCATCATCCTATAGACGTCGCTAGTGTATTCAAACTATACCTACGCAATTTACCAGAGCCCCTGATTAGTGCAGAAGTCCAGGATCTGCTGCTGCGATGTAGGGTTACTGCTGGTGATGCTCTGAAGCCCATATTGCATACATTGCTTCTACTGCCAGTATTACATGTCCATCTGCTGCACTACATTATGGAGGTTTGTGTTTTATCAGTGACTTCCTTCCTGTAGAACCACTTATGCTATCTGTACTAATGGTATGAGGAGGAAAGATTTGAATTTATGATTGTAATAAATAAACTCTGAAACTACTGTGCTTAAAACTAAACTATTACTTATTTTGCTTAGAATTAATTTAATTTAATTTTTAAACACATCTGAAAACCTAGTAAATTAAAAATAAATTTAGGTTTGTTCTTTCAATAAATATTGTGTTAATAAATTTCCAAAAAATACATATCTGAAATTTTTGGCTAAAATTCGATCAGTATTTTTAATGCGACTCATTCCCTTATCAATCTGGTTGATATTGCACAACAAATACTCTACTAACTCAATTACTAAAATGAGGGCAGGTTACAAGATCACTAACTTCAACAAACTCTTTCAGTTGCTCAACTACATAGCTTCACGGCACAAAGAAAATCTGATGGATGCCTCCAACTTGGCCATAGTGATGGCTCCGAGCATCATGCCTCTGCCTGCAGCCTCATCGGCACAGCGACTGGAGCACCATGTTGCACTTGTCAAGGTGAATAGATATTTACCATTGCAAAATTTCCATAGTATTTTTGAAAATGTTACAATACCTGCTTTTTCCATACAAGCTCGATTTATATGAGGTTTTCTAAATGTGTGTGCTGCTAGAATTCATTTGGAAGACCTGTTATTCACTTAGGGTCAGTGGAAAACACTTAAGATATGATTTATAAAAGAGCCGTAGGGCTATAATAAAAATTGTTTTCCCATATTATTTCTCCCTTCTATTTAAGTAAATAACTGATACATCTTGAAATAAATAATAATAATAATCTTTTCCAGATATTCATCGAAAACTCGAAACAAATAGGGCTATTGACTGAAGACCTCATGAGCCAGTTGGACGATGATTCCGATGTGTATCTTGCAAGGAGAAAGAAACGCCGAAGTGGTTCTCTCAATCGTGAGTTGCATAAATTCCTACATACATATAGTCACGCCTATATACCTTACGGGGCAGAGCGTTAATGTGAGAAAGTCGGCCTGACGACCCGACACCTAAAATTGACGGGAAATATGTACCGAAATTACATTTAGTTCTGCCTGAAAAGAAAAGCAGTTGGAATATTCTATGTTTGTCTTTAGTTTCCAGTCCAGCATTGATGATTTTAAGATCATTAAGTTTTTTTTTTAACAATTTATTCTAAATAAAAACAATAAAAAAGGGACATATAAACAAGAACACAACAGGCACTGCTTATTTCTAAAAATAAATTTCTTACAGCAGACCTACAGAAGTGTAAGTTGTTCAGATATACATTAGTTTTGTCTACATCTAGGGATGCTGAGTGGGTTGCGTAAGATGGTGTCTGGCAATGTGAACACTCCTGCGACGGTGCGCGAGAACGGGACCACGCCGGTCCTCAGCAAGTCCGCGTCAAAGAGGAAGTTCGACAGTTACGACGGCCTTTCTGCTAAAACTAAGTAAGTAGCTACATTTTCCTGTGTAAAAGAATTAGTTGAACTCTCTACATTTCTTACATCTAAGTATTTCCCAAAAGAACAAATTCCCATTCCCATATCGTCCATTTCCCAAAAGAACGATTTCCCATTTTGTCTAGTTCCCAAAAGAACAATTTCCCACACATTCTGTTTCCCAAAAGAACAACAACTTTACATAATTATCGTATATCGTCAATTTCCGCACCGAATAATTTTTAAATCTCCAATAAAAAAAAAACAATTCATATTTCATAAGGCTGCTACACACCGCCCGCCGGCATGCCGGCGGCACAAGCCGCATAAATGAGCAGTTCGCACGAAACTAAACCTTAACTCCAAGCGCTAAGTAACCTTGAGCCGCGCGCGGCATCTCGCGGCACGCTCGGCAGCAAGGCCGGCGGCCATGCCGTCGGCTTTGGTGTGTAGGAGGCTTTACATCCAAAACTAAAATGGTGTCTACTCTTTCACAGGAAAGAAATAACCAACTGTTTACCCCAGAAGGAGCTGTCGTTCACACCCATGAAAGTGTAAGTACTTATTAAAATATAGAACTTTAATGTTTGTAAAAATATTAACTTACACCTAATTTACTCAATATTTTTATTTACAGTGGCTTGGAGAGAAAAAGATTACGCCTCAGCCTCATGGACGCCAGAAGCACGCCCGTTATAAACGCAGACTTTAGAGATAAAAATTCAGAGACCAGTATTAGTAGCGAAGACTTGCTCACTTCCTCCGAGCATCTGTTCAGCGACCACAACACCATCGACCTCTCCCCGGACCCCAAACAAACGGACAAGGATTACGTTAGAATCTCCAAGACAGAATACGAAGAAATCAAAAGCAGAGTATCGGCTATAGAGAACAGACTGTCCAGAGAATTCACTGACGTCATTCCGAGGGTGCAACCTTTGCAGCAAGTGCAAAATGTTTACGAACAGACATTGGAGGAAGTGGCGATGTTGAACTGCCCAAACTCTGATAATTTGGCGCGGCGGCTGAGCAAAGAACTCAAGATACGTCCCGAGGAACAAGCGAAGATTATCAGGTCGCCGAGCGCTAGGAAAATCGGTACGATACGGCGCAGATCCAAAGAAAACGTGACCAAAGTAGTCAGGCACAAATCCTGGAACGTGTCGTCGCAGTCACAAGCTAGTCAAAACGCAGACAGATTCTACCCGTACGCCGGGCTGAGTCGGCGTGAACGAACAACTTCGTCGAAACCGCAGTTGGTCGTCACTAAAATGCAGAATCCCGAATGGGACAGTTCTAAGTCTGATAACTCCACGAATAACATATCCGACAGCAGTATAAAATACCATCTGCGGCGCAGAGTTAGCCTCGCGCCGGATTACAACCTCGACAAAACTATCGGGAAGCGGGAACCGAGGAGATCGCTAAACGTCACGAACAACAACAACAGTTTGGAAGGTTCAGCGTCGGAAAACTCCATGAACAATACGCTCAATTCGAGCGGAAAGTCCGAACAGCGCATCTACCAGAACTGCAGAAACACGTCGAAAAGTCCGCGCTCCCGAGCGCAGCCCAAGTGGCGCAGCGCCGCCACCTTCTTCATGGAGAAGACCGGCGAGCTGGACGCCAGCGGCGGCTCCGGCCGGCCCTCCGTCAACAAACTGCGGCGGCAGAACGCCGGCGCCGTGCTCGCCAAAGCCAAACTCTTCGAGACGAGCTCCGATAGATCTTCCGAATTCACGGACAAATCTGCACACAGCGGTTTCGCTAGACGGCCGAGAATCAACGCCCCGCTGCAGGCGCGGACGCAGAAGAACGTCGCTCTCGTCAAACCTAAAGTACAAGAGGTGGCGCCGCGGATCCCGGTACGAGCCACTAAAAACGTGGAAGCAGTAGCTCCTCACAGACCGTACCGTCAGCTGACGAAAGACGAGCTAGACAGTTGGCGAAGTAAGAGAAGCACGCCCGTGAAGGCGGTGGTATCTCCGCCGAGCAGAACTCCTCAGGCGCCGGCTCTAAAGAAGCCACTATGTACTCCTCGAGGCCTGCGCACTCCCGCACCTGCGACGGACTTGCGCAAACACAACACGCCTTTGAAAGCGGTTCACGTGTCGCCGCGGCGGCGCTCACCGAGACAAAAACTTCTTCAGCGCTAATATAGGAGAGTAGGACTTTTTATTTTATTTCAAGACTTATTTTTATTAGGTAGTCTAGTTTAGCTAACTCAATGAGTGTAAATGTGATTAATGTAATCAGTGGCCATTTGTAAATAGAAATCTAATTGTTAATCTTTTGATTCAATTAACAATAAACATGAAAACTAAAACACTTCTTTATTTTCTCTCGGTTAACTGAGGTAACTTTCCACACATTCTACTTGCCAAAAGAACAAATTCCCATATCGTCTTTCCCAAAAGAACAGTTACCCAATTGGCTACTTTCCAACTAGTCAAATCAGCAACTTTTAATGAAATGTCAAAAACGCTTTTTTGTATGAAAATAGTAAATTATGACGTCACATTTTTAGTAAATATTGACTAATCAAATCAATAACTTATATACTTTTAATTCGATTGTTAAAATCGAAATGTGCATTTTTTTAAAATGATGAATGAAATCCACAATATTTTTAGCCATCAGTTTTAAGTATAAACGTTTTGAATTTTTTAAGCTACCCAGTCAAGTACCCAATTTTGGCTATTTCCAAAAAGAACAACTTCCCACACTTTTTTTTTCTCAAATGAACAATTTCCCATATCGCCCATTTCCCAAAAGAACGACTTCCCATATAGTCCATTTCCCAAATTTTCCTTTATGGTCACAGAATATATAATAGTACTTGTTATGGTCTACTAAGTCCCAAAAGATTAACTTCTTATAGTATTTCCCAAAAGACCAATTTCTCATATTGTCTATTTACTAAAAGAATGATTACCCATATCGTCTATTTCCCAAAAAGAAGAACTTCCCATTCGTAAATTCCCTTAAGTACAATTTTTTTTATGGTCAATGTCCCAAAAGAACAACTTCTCATATTGCGCCCGATTCGTATTGCCTTGCTATTATTAAAATGATCCCGTTCTGTTCTCTCACGATAGAAATTTACTTACTTGACTTATATTAGTTAAGTCGCGTATTTTGCAACCACGAATTGCTACCATTGTCCATTTATTTAAAGAACAACTTCCCGTATCGTCTATTTCCCAAAAGAACAACTTCCCAGAGTCGTATGTTCCAAGAACAACTTAACAACGTCCATTTTCCAAAATAACAACTTCTTCATACTATTTTATTTTGACTTATCATCAAAATTCTTCAAAAGCATCAAAAGGACAATTTCCAATCATGTCATATTTTATTTAGTTTTATAAAAAATATGGCTGGTTTGGGGATAATGAGGGGATGTTAAAATAAAATTCTGGTATATAATATTATATGATGTATATCACGGCTTTTACAGTGGTATTCTCATTGTATAAACAAAAAAATATCCAGATTTGAGTTCAATAAATTAAGAACATACTGACAAATTCAATAAATAACAATAATTTCACGTTCGAAAATTTAAAGCATCGGCGCCACAATAAATTTTGATACAATAATGTCATTTCCTTCTGTTGTGGGTTCAACTAAATTATCTTCACTTACACATTTAGCGATGATCACAGTTTGAGGATTATAAAAAAGCAGTTTTAGAACATACCATGCTATGGAGAGACGATTTAACAATTCGAAACTTGCAATAGTGATTACTGAGAAATTTAGATTTTCATTATAGCTTATCGGCTAACTTATCACTAGCAGCACTCGAGCCGCTCGGCGCGGCTTCCCCACTTCCTAACATTGCTTCTCGTAAGATATCAATACCAAATTTAAATTAACAATATAATAAAATATCAATTGTACCTAAGATCTTTTCCAATTTTAATACGCACATTCTTTCTTAATCTGCTTGTTATTATACAGGAGCGGGCCGCGATTCTACACCGACAGCGTTTCGGCCGCCGGCGACTGGCCTACTCGCCCCAACGACATACAAGCGCTGAGCATAACGTACGTAAACCATAATTAAACATACACGTTGTGATCAATAATAAAAATATAATGATACAGATACATTAATTGCTACATTTCGATTATTGTGTGACATAAATATTTACAAAGCGCATCGGGAGCGCCCAAAATAGTTAGGCGAGACACCACATACAGGTCGTCCTGCGCCGCCCGCCTCGGCGCCCGGCGCCCGGTGGCCAGGCCGGAGCCCCAGGACTCCGCTACCGGCCAAATTACTATCTTTATTAACTAAAACTCCCTCTCGCGTCCTCCGTTACGGGAGAGCCGGGGTAAATGCTCAAATAAAATGAAACCGTCGTCAATAGTTAAAATCGATATCTATATTACAAGCCGACCCGACCGTCACGGTCGCTGGACAAACTAAACTAACTTAATTATGTATAAGAATTTGTTGACAAACTAAAAAAAGAAAAAGAAAACATCATCCTCATGATTATGAAACTATAGTAGATACTATATTCCTACCAGTACATCTTATAAAACGAATAACATTAATCTAAATATAGATGCGAATTTCGAGATTATGGTATGATTACAATTTGGGAATGCATGATACTACATAATATTAAGTACCGATGATCGAAATCAATCTTCTCTACAATACGATACATACAGCGAAATGCCCGAAACACGTCTCCTCCTTCAACTATAGAGTATAAAGTTGAAAAATACATAATTATCGTTTATAAGAAACGGTTCGCGTCAAACGGCACGACGTATCAGCGACTCGAGATGAGAATATACAGTGAAGTTTTAGGTAATAAAAATAATGGCTAACTACAATATTATAGTGTAAAACGACACGCGGTTAACTTGGTTGGACGAAACAACCACGTTAACGATAGAGTAGGAAGAAAATAATAAAATCGCGTAGTAGTAATAATAATCGTTGCAGTCCGGCGAATAATACCTAACGTAATAAATAATGTTCATAGTAAGTTTCCGACGAACGAATACTGATATCCGCGGCGAGTGCCGAGCGGCACACGGGCAGCGGCACATATCGATAGTATCGGCAATATGGCCAACACACGTACTCAGTAAAGATACTATCGATATTGACCTGTCGATAGTCACGTGCCGCTAACCCTAACGACCTACAAT